>PVHY01012281.1:0-45029 GCA_004024945.1 Uropsilus gracilis | reverse complement strand
ATATTACTCAGCAATTAAAAACGACAAATTTGATGAATTTATGGAAACCTGGATGTACCTAGAAGAAATCATTCTAGCAGAAACGAGCCAGATGGAAAGGGACAGAAACCAAATGGTTTCACTAATATATGGTCAACCAAATGAAACTGCACAAGAGGAGAATGGGGACCAACTGGAGTGGGTGGGAGGGGGAGGTGGTAGGTGACCCCCAGGGATTGAAATGATGTGAAATATAGATAAATAAATTAAAAAAAAATAGTTGAGGTCAGAGAAATTGTGTTAATTTAAATAGTTGAGGTCAGGGAAATATAGAAATAGTCTAGCTAATAAATGAAGAAAAGATATAATTAGAAATGATCACTTGGTGAACCCCTAATGAAAATAAAGGATCAAAGTTGTTATCATCAACTGTTAACATATAAAGATTACCTGATATCATTGCTTCATGGTGGAAGCATTATTACCATTTTAAGAAGCAGGTGTGCCAAAAAACAAAACAAAAAAAATTAAGCTGGAATCAGATTAAACTTCTAGACCTAGTTAGAAGTTTGAAGAAGGTAAATGAAAAAAAGAAACATGTCAACTGATAATAGATTTAAAAAGGCTTGAAAGTCAATTATAATGCAGGGACTTTGTTGCAAATTAAACAAACTAATTATTAAAAATAATCTAAATTTAAACACTTTCTATTTTATGATAGTAAAGAATTGTTAATATTTTAGGTGTGCTAATATAATGGTTAAGGTATGAATCATTGTACTAGTCTGTATACTCTCGTGCAAATTGAAACTTTTCATAATAACAAGCAAACAATTAAGTTCAATTTAATACTATCCCTGGAGGAATATTAAAATTCTTTTTGGATGGATAGAAAAAATTGAGGTCTAAAGAATGCAGTTAGTGTAAAAAGAAAATAACTTGGGATTTCACTTACAATGCTATGTAACATGGAGAACGTTCCAGACTTCTCTGGACATCAGATTAGTCATCTGTACAATGAGGCTGAGCACACTTGCCATGAAGAATTTTGTGAGAATTAAAGGAATCATGCCTGTAAGGTGCTCAGCGCAGTGAGCAGAGAGTAAATGACCATAAGTGTTCAACTGTCACTAATACCATAGGATATCATCTAAGATCACACAGTTTAGAATGGCACATCCGGCTCTAGGGCATGGTTTTTTATTTTTGTTTTTGTTTTTACTGTTAGTTCTGCCATATTTTGAGTAATAGACCTTAATAAATACCAGTTAAGTTGGAAAAAAAATAACAAAGAAAAAAAATCAAGATGCATATTAATTAGCTATTGACGAGATTTTTGTGGAAAAGGATTTATTTCCTAGATGTATTTTGTCTTTGAAAATATCAAAATCCAGTCTAGTTTCTTACCTGACTCATCATGTGCATTATCCCCAAGTCCATCAATGGTTCTATGTGGCTGACTTTAAATAAAAGGAGGTCCTTTTATTTGATTTGTAGCATGAAACCTCATAAGCAACACAACTGATACCTTGATTTCCCAAGACCACCTACTAGCTAGGGCCAGAAATGGATGAGAACTTAGATTTCCAGGTTTATTGTTTGGTTTTGGTGAATATATCACTTTTAGATCTTGATATACTAGGGAGAATGATTTCGACTTAGAAAGCATACAAAGCACAGTGTTGTCCTACACCAGTAAAGAATTTTCAGCATAACAACACATGGACGTTAGTTCTTTTTTAGATGTCAGTTTCAAAAGATATCCTTTTGTCATTTGCCCCCGATGTTTTAACTTCTCATCTTATTTGCAAAAGATCTATGGGACTTTAGACATGTGCTATGTGTTATCTATGTATTTATTGGCACCCCTGGCGCTCTTTTCTTTCCCAACAATCTTGGAAACCTTTCATAGGGGGCCAGAATTCTCTATTATCTGTAGTTTTTGGTGGAATTAAAGAACATATGATGAGATTGATAAATGGAACTGATAAGTTCAATATAATTAGATACCCCAGTGATTCAGCTACTACATCAATGGGGGGAAATAAATTTAATTTAACAAATAATTTGATTTAATAAAATCAATTCAATTTAATTTATTTAGCACTTTATTATGTTCAATAATAAAAAAAGATTATTCCAATAATATGTATCTGCCTTCAGAGAGCACAAAGTTTATTAGGGGAAGTAGATGGGTATTAAAAAAGATATAAAGAAAGCAAGAATATAACCACTGAACTAGGTTATAAACAAAATGTTCTGGCAGAGGAGAGAAGTTCTGACAAGAATTGGCAGCTTTCTGTGAGAAAACAGCATGTGATTAGGACCTTGAGGGCTCTTACTTCAGCTGACTAAGAATCAGAGATCAACACTTGTCATGGAAGACTGCTGTTGGTTTCAGTATCTACAGACCTAGGAGAGAACAAGGTGTGTTCTGAGACATGCATGAGGCCAAAACTAACCGGTTCAATTCCACCAAAGAGAGTTCTTTCTTACCTTTTGGGATAAAACACAAAAGCATGGATGAAAATAACCAAGCCAAGTCAAAGTCAAAAGAACAACAATATAGAGGACACAATATGAACGGATTAGGCTCTCTCTGCTCCAGAATTAGCACGTCAGGGAAGAAATCATGTGCATGCCTGAAACAGGAGTATGGCCATTCAAACCACAAATACTTAATTCTGGACACTCACAGACGTTGAGGTTAGAGGATATCTGTGAACAAGATAGCCATAATCTCTGATTTTACTTTATATTCTGCCTATGGAGATAGCCTTTGAACCACTAAATATACAACTGCAACTGTAAAAAGCATTGTGAGGAAAAGTGTGAAATGGGAGGGGCACTCTGACCAGGTCCCTTTGACTGGTGTATCAAGGATGTTTGTGAAGCACTGACATCTGAGCTGAGCTCTGAAGGAAAAATAGGGGTGCAACAGTTGGGGTTAAGATTGAGACTGGGAGGCCAGGCACTGTGGCTCGTGCCTGTAAGTTTCAGCCTATGAAGCGGCCGGCCGGGGCCAGGGATCGCGGTTCAAGTCCCGCCTGGGGCCCGTAGCGAGACCTAGTTTCAAAAAATAGCTGGGCGTGGTGGCACGTGCCTGTCATCCCAGCTAGCTGGGAAGCTGAGGCTGGGGATGGCTTGAGTCTGTGGTACCCCGGGCAACAAGAGCCTGCGGTTCCATGGGCAAAAATAGCGAGACCTAGTCTCAAAAAAAAAAAAAAAAAAAAAAAGATTGAGACTGGGGAAGAGTGTTCAAGACAGGGGGAACAAGTCTGGTGAGAGAACCAGTATAGGTGGTCCACAAAGAGAAGAAAGTTAAGGAGATAGGTGAAAGTCTCTTTGTGTGTGGTCTTTTAAAGCCACATTTATGATTTGGGTTATTACCTTTGCACACCAGGAAATCACACATTTCCCAAAGGTCATTATGAGGGCATCAAGGAGAAAAGATTAAAGCTCATTAGGTGTGGAAAGGTCCATCGACAGGCCATTGATTCCAGGCCAAAACATGAGTATGACTTGGACTATGCTGGAGATAACTGATAAAGAGAGAGTCCAGAAGAAAAGTTGACAAGATCTGAAGAGAATGACTAGACAAGATCAGGGTGTGTGTGTGTGTGTGTGTGTGTGTGTGTGTATGTGTGTGTGTGTGTGTGTGTGTGTGTGTGTGTAACAGCAAGAGAGATCAGATTATTTTAGCAAATAAGTAGATTTTACTAATAACTCTGCACTGGTTTTACTCATATTCTTCCAAAGAGGCCCAATGTCTGACCAGTATTTCAAGAATCAGTCATTCTTTTCCTAATCCTCCTGTGCAGAAGCTGTATAGAATTCAGCTTGTGAAGTCATACCTAAGCTTCATTATTCCTTTCTCAGATTCTTGTGCTCAAATTTAAACAAAAACAATAGGTAAGGATGTTATGGAGGCATAAGGGAAAATATGCAATCAGCTAGAAAGAAAAGGGAGATGAATAAATATGAATTAACTATATTAAGTTAGAAAAAAATATTGGTACAAGTCCCTGTAGCTTGGTACTGGAACAAAAATAGACACAGAAACCAATTGAACAGAATCAAAAGCCCAGAAATAAAGCTTCACACATATGGTCAGCTGCTCTTTGACAAAGGAGCAAAGAATAATCATTGAAACAAGGACAGCTTTTCAATAAATGGTGTTGGGAAAGCTCAACCACTATATGTAAATAAATGAATCTAGACTACTCCATCACATCATGTACAAAACTAACTCAAAATAGATAAAAAATTTGAAAACATAAACAGCTAGGACTACATCAAACTAATTATCTCCTGTACAGCTAAAGCGACAATAACCAAAACAAAAAGATATCCAACAATGGGAAAAAATTTTTGCTCTCCATACAAGTGATAAGGGTCTGATATCAAAGATTCACAAAGAACTCACAAAACTTAACAAAAATAAAGCAAAATTCCAGTCAGAAAATGGGAGCAGAGCTAAAAACACACTGCACCAAAGGGGAAATACAAATGTCTAACAGTCATATGAAAAAATGCTCAACATCACTAATAATCAAGGAAATACAAATCAAAACCACAATGAGATATCACCTTACACCAGTAAGAACAGCTTATATCATAAAAACAGGTAACAACAAGTGCTGGTATGGATGTGAAGAAAAAGGAACTTCTGGTGGGAATGCAAACTGGTTCAGTCACTATGGAAAGCTGGAGGACCCTCAAACAATTAAAACATGCAACAACCATTCAATCCAGCAATCCCATTTCTGAGAATCTATCCACAGGACAACAAAAACAAAGTCAAAAGGACACCTGTACTCATATGTTTATTGCAGCATTATATAGAATATGGAAACAACCCAAGTGCCCCCAAACAGGTAAATGGATCAGAAAGTTGTGGTACATTTACACAATAGAATATTATTCAGCAATCAAAAAAGATAAATTTGATGCATTTGTGATAACATGAATGGACCTACAAGGAATCATGCTAGCAGAAATGAGAGAAATCTTGGGTGATCTCACCTTTATGCAGGACATAGGGAAAACAAACAAAAGGACAAGAAAAAATTACAACTAACAAACTGACAGCAGAACTAAAACATAAAACAATAGGGGGGAGGGAGGGTGAAAGTGGGGTAGGGATGAACACAAGACATTAAAAGACAGTTCATGGGTGACAAGGTGGTGGGACAACCTCAAGGCATACAACCATGTAAAAAATATGTATATGCAATCAATTAAACCATTTTTTAAATTAAAAAAAAGCAAGTACCTCATGCCTTTCTACTTTTGAGTAGAGATGATATCACTCTTCAGAGAGTATGTAAGCTACAACCTTTTTTTGAGACTCTTATCTGTTGGAGCAACATTTAGTCCAGGATTTGTACCTAGCAGCTGCTTAGGAAACATTTATTGTCACAAGGTTCTAAAGCTATGTATTTTCAAGAAAATTTAGAGTCCCACAACTCTTCTCATCTCATCATATAAAATAGAAGGAAATAAAATAGAGAGGAGAAAGGCTTTAGAGGAGAAACAGGAATGTAGTAACATATAAACTCTGGCCCAGGAGTTCTTGCAATAACTAGCTGAACCTTGACAAATTGTCTTTGTTTATTCATTTGTTCAGCTTTAAAATAAAGAGATTATATATTTATTATATAACACAGAAGGTGGAGTAGGGAAATCAGTAAGCACAAGTTGGCAGGTCATGGATCATGGGTGACATGGTGGTGGGAGAATCACAAGGTATACAACGATGTAAAAAACACGAAATCAATAAAATTGAAAAAAATAAAATAAAGGGATTATATAACATGAACAGTAGATATGATTTTCAGTATAGATATGTTATGGGGCTGGGGGCTTGGCACCTCTGTTGGGAGCTCAAGTAGGGAGAGGGGATTAGTAGGCCATGCCTTACCAGACTAACCATAGTCCAGTTGGTTTGGAGGCAGAGACTGAAAATTCCCCTGAATGGCTTGGGCCTGGGAGAGGGCCTTCAACATGTTGCTGCCACAGCCTAAGCTGCTGGCTGTGGTAGGAGTAGGGTGAGTCCTGTGCCAGTGGAGTCTCAGTGTCTTGGGGTCTGGGCATCTTGGGCTGGAGGGGCTGTCCTCCACCCCTTTGTGCCTGGGGATGGGGGCTCAGCACCTCTGCCAGGGAGCAGGCTGGGGTGGGTGCGTTCCCCCTCTGGTTTACTCCCACTTCAATCAGAGCTCACTAGGAATGAGAGCAACAACAGTCCAGCTGCAGACATACAGAAGAAGAGAAGAAGAAACAAAGGCCCTAAACAGAGCATGGTCGGAACCATAAGAGACAAGACTGTGATACTAACTGTAGTGATGACCTGTCACCTGTATTTCAGGAGGCTGGGGAACCAAACCCCTGGTCCAGAGATGCATTCAACATGAGTGAGTTACCCTCCTTTTCCAACAGGTGAGGAAAGCTACAGAGATGTGGCTGTGACCCATGGCAGAACTATAAACCATGAGAGTGGAGAGGAACTGGACCAACCATCTGCTGATGTCTGTGCCTACCAGAGAACTTCTCTACTGCCAATGGTGGTTGGGAGTTGTGTTTCCAATGCCAGATGCCTGCACTATACAGCCCAGAAGACGCACCATTAGACAGATATGGGATTGGAGGAGACAGCCAGCAGGAATGAGGAGACATGGATCCCAGTGATGACTTAGGTCTGGAAAAAAGGAGACAGTCTCCTCTACCATAGGAAACACCACAATAAAAAAGCCTGGAGAACCATGGCATGCACCTACCCTACAAGTGTTTCCTGCCATGCTTAGATTGTCTACCAAAGCTTATCCTGGAAATTTAAGGAGCATGGCCAGGTGTGTCCCAAGAGCAGTGGTCCTTACTCAAGAAAAGGACATTGCTCCATAAAAGAAAAGGAAGAGACCAATGGGCTTAGCATTGATCAAGGACTTGTAGCAATAGAGAAGTTGGAGTGATAGGAGGGGAGGCTTATGGGGGAGAAGAGGGAGATGAGTGGGTCAGACATGAGGGGATCAATAACTATATAAATATGGCCAATGTCATATGAAAATAAGAAAATAATTACAAATTTTTTTAAAGGTGGTATGCTATAAACTTACATAGTTTTTGGTGGAGGAAGAAAAGGAAGCAGGCCAATTATGAAGGTCATAGTGAGCCTTCTTCACTACATTTTAAAGATTTTCAAACAGACAGGATACAAATGTGGATTGTCTCCTCTGACTCCTGACCAGGAACTGATAGCCATTCCGTCTCTACAAGCAGCACTGTTGTTGAAAATAGTATTCTCCTTTCACAAAGACTTCAGCTTTCCCAATAGCTTTGTTAACAACACAAGAAACTGAAAGCCTCACCTCAAGACTTGAACTCGTATAAATTTCTTCCAGTCCAGCCTACTTGGGCCTAGGGTGATCAAGCCTCAGTCTTCCTTTCCAGGTTCCTTAGTCTTTTATCACCAAGGGAAAAAATATTTCTGAACTCTAGAACTAAGTATAATTTTATAACTTCTAATGAATTATATTCTTTCCAAAAGGCAATAAAGAACTCTTGCAAATAGTGGCCTCTTGGGCTAGCAGAGTTCAGTGGCTTGTAGGCTAGGAGTAACTGGTATTAAGGGGCTGGCAAGCACAACAGTTTCAAATGTGGCAGGGGTAACGATTGTACTCCTTGATGTTTCAATCAGGGAAGAAGTTAAGAACTTATGATGACATTTCTTTATAATCTCTTTGCCTTTTTTGAAACCCAGGTGGGCAAGCTTTCAGCCTTCCCCTTACCCCATCCTTTTTCAAAAATAAAAATTCATGTCAGAGGAGTCAGTAAGCAAATTTTCAAAGAGAGATTTTTGACAAAAAGTCTTTAGCTAATAACATAATTATCAAAAAAAATTTTCAATAAAGGGCCTTTAGACACTGTATAATTCTTTTTTAGAGTAGATATTTAAGCTACTTTTTTGGAAGGACTCCAAAAATCTTGAACAACAGAACACAGTCATAGCTTACTAATTCTGTTAGTCAGAAAAACTGTAATTTTAGTTGGAGAAGGTCTATTCAAGATAACCTATAAGAGGGATTAATACAGAAAAAAAGGATTAATACAGATCCCAGGAGACACACACATTTAAGGAAACATTTAAAGTTTTAAGTTGACTTTATTGGATCATTTTCAAGGACAGGCTCAGGCCTGTCTAAATCTAGATAAGCAGAAATATACTGGTTTACCCTGTTTTTCCCAACAGGGTAATTCTGTGGATTTTCTAGTTTATCAACAGCAACTACATTTGACTGGGCAACTGATGCAGTTACCATAGACCTGAAATTCTACACACATCTTCACCTATTTGGATGAAATCAGGATCAGAATAGCCTGTGTAACATCCAACCAGCTTTGGCAAAGAATCCTCTAGAAATGTGTTGTCTAATAGAGTAACCATTAACCATATATGGCTATTTAAATTTAAACTAGCAAAAATAAATTTAAATCGAAAAAATAGTTTCTGATCTTCAAGTGCCAAGGAATCCTATGGGGCTTGCGGCTGCCTATTGGACAGTGCAATGACAGAAATTCCATCATCACATAAGTTCTATTGGGCAGCACTAACCTAGAAGAATTCTTTATTTATAAATACATCAATTTCTAATTCAACAGGTTTTCATAGGAAGTGAGGGAGAAAGTTCAAAGACACAAAATTCCTAGATTAAGGAGGATGTGAGAGGGGAGGGAAGGATCAGAGGAAGAAAAGTTTGGAATAAAAATAGATTTTCACTATCCAATTTTGTGGAATTTTGACTGTAGGCATTTAGAGTATATATAGTAACAATGGATTGACAGAATTTTCAGCTCTGATTTCCACTAGTTTTGAATTTGGAGCTCAGCATATTTACTGATTGTGCTCACATGAATGGTCAACACTGATTTAGTGTGGGATCTTAACAATGCGCTTTTCTATTGCTGATATAATGTTACAGAGGATTTTAAGGTAGCATCTTGTCCATTCCACTAAACCAAGATTTTTGCTTATTATATTCCTTAACATTTCAAAAGGGCATTTCAGGGATGTCACAAAATTTTACATGAATATATTTCTATAGTCGAAGTCTCCTATAGAATACTAGAAGACTCCCCCTGACATCTCTAGTCTCCAGTACAGGGGGAAACATCTGATAATATCTGGGAAACTCCCAAACTGTGGTCCCCAAGATTAAAGATGAAAAAACTTAAGACTAGAGAAGGAAAGCGATTTTCCTAATGTTGTGGAATAACACTGTGCTGGGACAGAATCTTCTGTGTGTTCTTTCCACTCCACTCTGCTGATTTCTCATAACTGTTTTCTTTCTTTGACTACTTCTGGAGGCTGGTACAGCTTCCCACAGTTCAAATGAGTACAATTATTTCTCTTTTATTTTTGCATTTTTATTATTCCTTGTTCAGCAGTGCAGAAAGCATCAAATGATATTATTTTTCTTGTACTAAACAAAGATAGTCTTGCATTAAAGGAAAAAAATGTTAGGAAGAAATACAACAAAATGTTATCAGCATATTTCTCAGAGTAGTGGAACAATGAACTATTTTTATTTTCTTTCTTATCTTTTTTTAATCTTCCAATTTTTCTATTAGAAACACTAACTGAAAAAACTTTTTGTATACTTTCTTCTCATGAACTATCTTATAACCAGGAAAATTTATATTACATATTTATATATAATATAATGTATATATCATACCTAGAGATATACCTATGTTCTTTCCTTGTCTCCCTATGTGTCCTGTTTTGAAAGGATACTGTCTTCCGGAGTAGTGGGGTCCCATGCAGCAGGGTAAAGGGCACATTAATTATCCTATAGATATTTGGCATAGAGGCTATTCATTTGTGCCACTCCATTTCCCATATTTTTAGCTGAAAGGAAATGCTGTCTGAAATGACAGCTGTTCTTGCAACTGCAACCTGTCTTTTCACTTCTAGGCAAGGACCTTGGCTGTCTGGAAATGTGGAACTTTGCTTCATTCTTACCAATCTATTGAATATATATACTCCTACCTCTACCTACATAATTTAAGATTATAAGAGGTGTAAAGTATTAATCTTTGGTAGAAGTTTAATTTTGCTTGGAAGGTAAAGTTTGTTAATTTAACTTCCTTAATATTATACCTAAACACCTTCCTTCAAAATATATGCAGAGGAAGATACTCCTTGGCTTCTGTATGTGAGAAATAAAATTAACTTCAGCAACCAAGAACCTAGTAATGATGTGTGTGTGTGTGAGAGAGAGAGAGAGAAAGAGAGAGAAAGAGAGAGAGAGAGAGAGAGAGAGGAATGAGTTTTGCTGCTCCATGGGCTTACAGTATTTTTCTGCATCCACCAAAAACAAGCAAACAAAATAGTCTTTGAAATATCATAAAAGGTAAACTTTGAGTTTCATATAAAAGAGAGGAAATATGGAAAACTTGAAATTTTCCATAACTATTTAATGTATTTCTTTCCCCTTTCTTCTTTTCTGACCCAGTCACATTTACCACACCAGTTCTCTCATGTTGCTGATTCTAATCAAAACATAAAACAATCTGAAAATTGTATCTACTTTTCAGTTATACCCAGATATTAACAACTGAGTCCCTAAGAAGTTATGTTATTTGTCATTGGCACTTTTGTATTTAATAGATAGATTATATATATTAGAAAATAGATATTTCCTCCAATGGACTTAATAAAAAAATATACTTCATTTAGAGTTGAAAAAAATGTAGCCATAAACATTTTCCCTGACATTAGATTTCAGGTAAAATAGTGAAGATACTAGAAGAGAACAATGGGCCAAATAACCAACAACTGAACATCAACTTAACCAACCAACAAATCGCAGAAAAACGGGAGATGGAGTGACTGGAGGGGGGATACGGAGGGAGGAGGAAGGATCAATTAATGCACAATTGTGACAAATCAATGAAATGAATTTAAAAAATAAATAAAAAAATAGTGATTCATTACTGAACTGGATTATTTCCTTGCTCATCAATTTTTTTCTTTCCATCAAATGATTTTTTTATATGTCTTTATCCAGAGACTGTGTGTGAAGAACAGAACCTTCCAAAACACAATCAATGCCTTAGTATATCATTCAGTTCAGTTAACAATTTCAGTGACCTGTTCTTTGTGTGTCTGATGGATCATATGGTTATCACGGGGTGGTGGGAGAACTATGGGAACAACAACTGAGGGGAGAAATCAAATACTGGACAAAATTAAAAGTAATGTAAGAAAATAAATTTGAAAGGTAAAATAAAAAAGTTTTCAATGACCCCAAATGGAAAATCCTTTCTGAAGAATACCTTACCGTGACTCTACTAACAAAGATTGATTCAAGAGCTAAAGGAAGGTGTTGAGGGAGGCCTTTATTTTCTTATCCTCCCTACTTCTCTTGCTCCCCCTAGCTGCCTTTTGTTCATTTGTTCTCCTCCTTTACTTCTCTCCCTCCCTCTCTCACTGTCTGTTACAGAACTTTGTAATGGATCAGTTTTAGGCCTCTTAATAATCACTAAAATTCTAGTATTTGGCCCTGAGGGATTGTGTCATGAAACTGTGAAAATAAAGTCATATTTACTACTGTTATTAATAACACCATTATCATCATCACTAATAAAATTATTTTAATAGCCTATTTTTTTTATCATGATAATTACCATACAAAAAGAATGTCCCCATCTATTATTTATCTGGTTTTATTCACAGTGCCACCATGTGAAGGGGAGCAGGCATTAGTTCTATTTTCCAGATGAAGAAATAAGGTTATAAGAAGATGACTTGCCTGTAATAGCATAGGCAGCTAAATAGTTTGGAAATGGAATCTACAAGACCTAGCAGCTGTGTTATCTTACACTGACATTGGGTCACAGTACCTAATTTAAAGTTATGTTCAAGTGGTATCCAATAACAAAGGTTTTATTCATGGATAAGTGCAATAAAGATAGAGGAAGGGGTGACTAACCAGCAATCTTCCATGTTGTTGCTAGGAATGGTTGGTTAAGGTGACTTTTGCCGAGATTTACTATTAGGGGCTATTCTTAAAACACTTTGATAGCCTCTGCACATTTGAATTTTAAGATGCAAGTCCAGGATTTAACCAGACAAATATGTAAACAGGGTTTGCAACTTGGTGAAAAATAATTTTCTTTTACATATTTGTTGGGTTTCTTTACATTTAGAATATATTTTTACAGCAAAGAGGGCTATCAAGGGAATGTTGGTGAGAAAGGAAAAGCATTGGTCATGAAATAGCAGCAAAGGCAAGGAAAATTTAGGAGTTAGTGCTAGTGCCTCAGCACCTTGACTAATCATTTAAAAAAACTGTTTTATTCATTCTTTAAATTTCTTACAATATTGGTAAATAGTTGTTGGAATGCCTTCCCCTCCTACTGATGGCCCCTCTGTTCACGCAGACCCCTCTCTCCTTGTTGTTTGTTGATCTATATTAAGTCCGTTGGTCTCTTTCTTTTCTGAGGCATTGTCCTTTTCCTGGATGAGGGACTGTGTTCCTGGGACACAGCAAACTGTGCTGGCAGGTTTTCAGTCTTAACTGCCTTGGGCAGCCAGTCTGTACTCATTTGAGGTCTATTAGTGTCTTCTCATTGTTGGCTGTCTCCTCCAGTCCATTCTCTGTGCCACTTTACTGTTTTTTTTTTTTTTTTCCTTGTAGCTCTGCCCTCTGGCCTAGGAGGCATCGCCCCCAGTCATTGTCAGTAAAGAAGTTTCTCCATGTGTACAGGCATCTGATGGAGGCCTTTGCAGATCATTTCCTCTCCCTCAGGTTGTAGCTTTGCTGTGAGGACAATACCCCAACTCTTTGGCCTTCCTCTCCCATGGAATGGGAAGAAATGCCTTGCTCACCTTAGATGGCATATTTACACTGGGATTTTGGCTCATCCACTCCTGGTGAGACCATAGGTGTGATTCTGCAATAAGTCATCACCATGATCACTTCTCCAATCCAGTATGCAACAGCTTTCCTAATGTTCTTTCTCTTGCGTCCTGCTCAGATGTATGGGCAGAATTTTTATCTGGTCCCCACCCATTCCATCCATTCAATGTCAGTGTTCTTATTATTTATTCCCTTCTCATTTCTTCTGAGGACTAAGTGGAGTGTCCTACCTGCCAGGACAAAGGTAGAAAGGCAGTAGCAGAGTGCGCCAGTGGGAGTGGCGTGGCTGACTGAAGAAGCAGAGCGGCAGTGGGGCCTGAGGCCCAAGCAAGGCCCCACGCCTTGCTTAATCATTTTGTCCTTATCACTGAACCCAGAAAATTTTGCTATAAATCCCTACAAAGAGGATCACGGAAAGCTTGAAACAGAAGTGAACTTTGTTTCTGTAGTTCCTCCACGTGTGATCTCCCTCTTATTCTTATGCCCCTATGCAAACTCCTTATCACTATTAAGGACCACATCAATAACTCTTTGTCCATCCCATGTCTTAAAATGTATCTCAGGCTTTATCTCCTCTTGTATCTTGGCTTCATTGCCACAGAACTCTGCTCTGGGGCTCAGTGGTATTATAGCATTTACTCCAATTAGTTATCAAGTGATCAGATATATTTCTGACCTATTTGTAAGCAATATGTGAGCTAGTTTTAGGATACTTTAAATATATATATATATATATATATATTTCACATCTTTGTTTTCATGGGGGGGATCACCCACCTTCTTCCCTTCCTGACTGCTCCCCTCATCCCCATCTCCCCCAACCCAGTTGTGTACTTTAGTTTGGTTCTTAGCTTGTTTTGACTTTTCCTCCTCGTCTTTTGCTTGTTTTCCCTATATCCCATATCTTAGTGAAACCATTGTGTTTATATACCACATCTTTTTCATCCATTCATCGGTCTTGAGACATTTGGGTTGTTTTCATGTACAACACCTTTTCATACAATAATCTCACTGCTCCAGCAACCTGGTGTGTAAAATCTTTAATAAATACAATGAGGCGATAACTTTTAAGTCTGAACATTGTATGGTAAAAATCTAGTCGTCTCAAAGTTAATATGTCTGAAAACTTTACTTATGGTTTCCCTCTTGCTCTTTCTTTTGTCTTCTGTCAATTAATTTCTCAGTAGAATTGGTTTGAAATTTGTTCAGTTTCATATGGCAAAATTAGTTAAATTTCTTCCATATCCTCAGATTTCTCCAATCAGAGAGAATCCCTCTCCAACCTCTGCATGCTTGCTGGCAACCTTTTGCTTACATCTACAGGTGAATATACTCCATTGTACCACTTGGTGCTCATTTTTGAGGACTGCATGTCTTTTCTCATGACCCTTCAAGTCTCATCTCTTCTTTCCCTTCCGTCTTTAACTAAGCCCTGATATAGCAGGTGAGGGTGGGGTGTCACAAACTGTGGGAGTTGAAACCTCTCCTAAAGTTTGCTCCTAACTTTAGTGAGGCTCTCTATAGTGTCTCTTTAGCTAGTGCTCCTTCCCAAGTCTTTTCTGCAGCTATTCCAGATAAGCACCTTCTTTCTCAGACAGACATCCTTATTGCCATCTCCTGCTCATTCATAGGCAATAGTCTTGCTTCCAACTTCATTCTGAGAAACTGAAAACATCAAGGAAGAACTGTCTTTCCAGAAGGAGCTCAACAGACAAAAGTCCTTTCTTAGCTTTGCATCTTGACTTCACAATGCAATAGACTACCTACTGCTTCTTCATACTGCACTAGATTTATCTGTAAAATTGGGATATTAGTGTCTTCCCTAAAGGGTCACTATAAGGATTGAGTGGAACAACCTATGCAAACCACTTAGCACAGTGCCTGTTACAGAGGAAGTCCTCAGTATTAATTCATGTTACTCACAAGTTTCTTACCACCTATATAAGGTTATCCCTTTTTTATTCTGTTTTTTCTCTTTTAAAATCCTGCCCAGCAGTATTTTTGTCTGTGGCTGATACTACCTCATATGTGCTTTGACCCCTCCTCTTTTTCTAGTTATTTAGCCTTAGAAAGCACCTCTCACCCAAATTCCCCCGAATCCTTACTTTTCCTTGCTACTTGGTCAGTATATAAGAAAGTCCCAATATCCTTAGGGTCAAATAACCTTCAACTTTATACATGTCTCTTAATTCCTGTGTTACTCCCAAACATTCATGACCAAATTTCTCAAAAGATTGACACTGCCTTCAATTCCTCATACCCTTGAAGTAATTTCCTTTCCAACAGTCCTTTGATTATAGTCTTGCTAACATTTTAGTAATCTCGTGACCGCTTAATCCAAGAATTTGCTGATGTTTCTGGCCAGCTCCTTCTTAAATTCTCGATACTTTCTCTGCCCCTGTTTTTCTCCTTTGTTCTGGGTTTCTTCCTATATCCTGCCAGCTCATCTTAGTCTTCCTTTTTCCACTCCATGTTAAAATGTTGAGTCTCTCCTCACCCTTGTTCCCAGCCCACTGTTCTCCATTAATTTCTCACTGATTTCACCCACCCAGAAGATTTCAACCACTAGTTTCCCCCTGACTGGCACCTGCTATTTCTGTCTCACACCTGGGTTTCATACAAGGCTCTTTACCATAGGATTCTTCTTGGGCATCAGTGCACTGAAGGATTGTGTGATCCTTGGGGAGAGGAGTGTGTGTCTAGAGTTTCCCACATTTATAGAGCCATGGAATCTTCATTTTTCTCCCCCTTTTTTTTTCTTTTAATGGAGAATCTTACATCTGTGCTCTGACAAGGCTAATCCATTTCTTCTGTCTGATTTAGTTGTGTCCCCTCTGGGTGTCCTTAAGCACTTAAGCATAAATCTTTTCCAGTCCTAATTACACTTTACTTGTCTGACTCTTCTATAAGTGCCTCAAAGACAAGGCTTACATATCTTTGTGTCCAATATACAGTTTCTGGCATACAGAGTGTGTTTGAGAATATATGATGAGTTGAATGAATAAAGGAATAAGTCACAGACTGTGGAGAATATTTATGGCATATTTAAAGCAGTATTAACTAGACAGGATTAGATCCTGAAGATCAGTCTTGAATAAGTCTTGTGCTGAGAGCTAATGTAGCTGAAAAGAAACAGACATTCTCTTTCCTCAAGGAAGACGCAATGACTTCAAATGAAACTATTTGTGAATACTCAAGTGTTTAGGTATAAGGGCCTGACTATAAGTACTATAGGTACTCTGAGTTTGTAGAGATCACTAAGGTCTGGAGCAATCAGACTGGCTAGAGGACAGTATAAAGCGATATTTTAGTAAGGTTATTCTGAAAGGACTGTACCTAAGAGTAATCAAAAGAGGGTGTCTGGAGAAATTTATATTGGCTAGGGGTGAGGAGATATGACCTGGCATAGATTTAGATCATGGGAGCAGTGAGGAAATAGGGATTCCTTTTCTGAAGTACCTGGAAATGACTAGAATGGAGGTGGAAGAAGACAAATCATGGAGAGCTTTCAAGTTTCTATCTGAGACTGTGAGAATAGTGACAGTGACAGCAGATTTGGAGAAGACGGAGAAAACAGTGATTGCAGCGACAGTCAGTCCAAGCTCTTGGAAGTCAAAGTTCTAGAACATATTGAGAATAATGTAGAATTAAGTAATATGCAAGTTACAGACTATACAGATTTTTTGTGGTAAATTTAAAGAATATGTCTAAAACGTGAGTGTACATTACTGACTTGAGAAGACCTGTAGATAATGATTAATAACATATGTAAATTTCAAGCCCGGTTTTCATAAAATTTTATGCATAAGAAACCCTGAAAACAGTAATAAGTTCCATGATTTCACATGTGAATAGTAATTCACTTTGTAACACACAAACCTGGCTATTTGTAGCAAGTGCTGCTTTTCCCCACTCAAGGAAGATCCCTGGTCAATCTGAATTTCTCCAGACTCTCTCTTTTTGCATTATTCATATGTATGGTCCTTTCAGAATAATCTCACTAAAATATCAGTCATAATATGTTTTTGGACTATACATATCTTCTAAATAACTGGTATTTCCAAGGCAACCCAGAACAATTTGACTTGCTGGCATTTCATTCATCCATTAACAGGACTACCTGAGTAACTTATGATAAGAATTCAAAATCAATATGTTTAAAAATCTGCCTAGACATGGCTGAAAAGTGATGTGCAATCTGGTTTTGCTGGAAAATTTGGCATTAAGAATTTTGATTTGAAGGCCAGGCACGGTGGCTCGTGCCTGTAAGCTTCAGCCTATGAAGTGGTCGGGTCTAGGGATCGTGGTTCGAGTCCCACCTGGGGCCTGTAGCGAGACCTAGTTGCAAAAAAATAGCTGGATGAGGTGGCGCATGCCTGTAATCCCAGCTACCTGGGAAGATGAGGCTGGGGATTGCTTGCTTGAGTCTGTGGTACCCTGGGCAACGAGAGCCTGCGGTTCCATGGGCAAAAATAGCGAGACCTAGTCTCAAAAAAAAAAAAAAAGAGTCTTGATTTGGACTACAGTAATGAACTGATTTTGTCTTCTTCATCTAAGTTTCTCTAAAATCATTTGTTGAATACCTCCAAAATGCTTACACCATCCAGAACATGCCAAAAATGCAGTATAAGAAGGTCACTTTCTGGGAAAAAAAAAGGATAAATACATAAAGACAATTTCCCCCCTTTTCTGGGTAAAAATCTGAAAGGATAATGAGGATTATTCATGGAATTTGTGCAGGAGATAACTGGCCCCATTTATACAAACATGACATTTTATTTGTCCACTTTTGAACACCACTCTGTCTATAATACTGTTTCTAGTTTAAGCTAAATAAGCAATTTCCCCCTCCACCATACACTTTTACCAGTTACCTTCTCCAAAAAGAAACAGGAATACAGCTGCCACTTGAACAAAGAGGTTAGGGTTGTGACCCTGCCCTCTACCTCCAGTCAAAAATAGTGTCACTTATAGTTGGCTTTGCATGAACAAAGATTCTTCATCCACTGATACAACAAGTTGTTGGTTGAATCCTTAACATAGAAACTGCATGTAGAAAAAAAAAATCTGTGTATAAATGGCCCAGGCAGCTCAAATCTGTGTAAACTGCCAATCATGATTGGCATCATGATTTTTCCAATGCTGAGGTAGAACTAAATTCCTTTTTTAATTTTCCACAATGTTCTTCTAAATCTGCATCCCTCCCTTTATCCCAAGAAGTACTAGATTCGGTGCTTCTACTCTATTTGTTGAATATTTCAGTGTTGTGAATTATAGCTCTTTCGTGTAGGGAAATGGCAAGCTTGAATACCTTAGTTGCTCATCTTAATTATGTATAATTTTTTAAATACACTGAATTTATATGTGCATGTATTTGTGTGTTCATTAAGTTTTTGTGGGCTATTTAAAAGCCTCAGTTCTGCCAAATAGACTGAATTTATCTTATAGCCAAGAGAGTAAGTTCTTATTGCACAGATTTAGCTTCACAACCATCTTCAAATATTAACAACTCATTCCTGTAACCTTCAGTCATTAATAACTTAAAACTTCAGGCTGACCACTTTGGCCACCAATCATTGACTGGTTTGGGTGTTGGTTATTCATATATTGATAACTTACTCTGGAGGGCTTTATAATTTAAGTTAATTTACCCTCAAGGGCTAGAGTAGATGTTAGAGGAAAGTATTCCATGGTTGAACACACAGAGTTATACAAAGTCACACACACACACGCACACACACACACAAAACTTACTTTCTTATTTCTCTCATTTTGTCCCTACAAAATGAAGGCTATCCTTCATGTTACTCGTAGGTGGCTCAACCTCAAGGAGTCTTATCTAGGTATCAAGGATAATTAACTGAAATACAAGAGTAACTGTGAAATGGGGTTCTTTTTTTAAAATTAATTTTTATGTATTTTTCACATTTCACAATCTCCATATTTCTCCCACCTCATCACCTGTGACCAATCACCATTTCCCTTGTGTTCCTCTCTCCTCTGCTTCACCCCCCTCCTTTTCCTTCCTTTGCTGCGTGTTTCTATAGTCAACTTGTTAGCATTTACTATTTCTTGTCCTTTTGTTTGATTTATCTACATTCTACATATCAGTGAGACCATACAGAATTTATTTTTCCTTTTGATTATTTTCAGTCAGCATAATTCCTTCCATTTTCACCCATCTTGCTGCAAATGACATGAGTGTCTTGATTGCTGAATAATATTCCATTGTGTAAATATACCACATACTTTTTGATCCATTCATCTGTTTGGGGCATTTAGTTTGTTTCCATTTCCTGGTTACTGTAAATAGTGCTGCAATAAACATAGGAATGCAGGTTTCCTTTTAAATTAGTGCTTTTGCATCCTTTGGGTAGATTCCCAGAATTGGAATGGCTGGATCAAATGGTAGTTCCATTTTCAGTAGTTTGAAGGTTGCTTCACACAGTTTTCATTGTGGTTGGACCAGTTTAAATTCCCACCAGCAGTAAAAAGTGTTCCTTTTCTCCACATCTTTGCTAGCATTTGTGGTTGCCCTTTTTTTTGTTATGGGCCATTCTTACCTGTGTAAAGTGGTGTCTCATTGTGGTTTTAATTTGCATTTCCCTGCTTATAAGTGACATAGAACATTTTTTCATAGTATGTTTGCCAATCGAACTTTTTCTGTGGAGAAATGTCTTTTTCTTTTATTTTATTTTAGAATTAATTTCATGTCATTATTAAATAATTTATTTATATATAAATTTCACATCTTTGTGATCTCTGGGGCTCACCCCCCCGACTGTTCCCACCCTGTCCCACCCCCTTCCCCCCAAGTTGTGTACTTTAATTTGGTTGTTGGCTTGTTTTGACGTTTCATGGCTTTTTGTTTATCTTTCCCATGTCCCATATAGTAGTGAAATCATTTGGTTTCTTTCTTTTTAATTCTACCCATTTTTTGATTGGGTGTTTTGCTTTGTTTTTGTTAAATTGTAGATTTTTTTCAAATGAAAAATTAAAAAGGGGAAAAGTTTTGCAGACTTCAAGTAGTTTCAAAGTCATAAGATGAAAGAATAATTTTGTGTATTGATTTAAGCATCTTTGGAAATTACTGGGGGAGATCAGTCCTTAGGTGGCACTTGGATGGAAGGCCAGATGACTGATCTTGGATGTAGGTATGCTCCACCTGACTTCTCCTAACTCCCTTTGAGATGCTTGATATCTTTGTGGTATCTCTATTCCTGCCCTATCAAAACTCATTTTTAGGAATAAATCTGGCATTAATCACTCATTCTTTGGTATGATTACTGAAAGTATTTGAGGATCATGTCAGAGATTTAGTCCCTAAACTACCCTTGTTACCTCCTCTTTACACAAACACACACACATCGTACAGAGTAAACTTTTATCTATGGCCAAGGTCAAGTCATACTGTGGGAGTTCTTCAAATGTAAACACATGAGAAAGGAATTAGACCTACTGCTATGAGCAACACGATTTGTGTTTGCCTGGGAGAAAGTGCCAAAATGAACTTAAAAAAGATCTGAAAAGAAAACCCACATAATTTGGTCATAGAAACATAATAACTCATAGAGAATAAAACAGAGGGGAAAATCTCTTCATCCTCAACTATTAAATGCTCTTTTAAAGAATAATAGAACATTTTAATTTGGGGGATGTAGCATAGGTACTTTATTCTTTACATTGGTACCAAAAAAAAAAAAATCCTTTGAAGAGATACCAATGAATTATCTTGACAAGACCAAAATACCTGACAACATTATTCTACATGTTCTGATAACATCAAGGAAGGATTCAAGAAAGAATCAGAATTGTAGGCTATTATGAGCATTACTGCAGGTGGGAGATTATGATTAATAGTGACCATTAGGCCCCAAATGAATGAATACACATCAAACACTTTCTATTATAGAGGGTTAACGTAGTCAAGAAACTATAAAAATGATTAAATCATTTTTACCAATAGACAAGTTTACCAAGCCTATTTTATGACAGCTATTATGAAAGTGAAACACTGATTCTTCTCTCCCTTCCTTTTCTACTATATCTAAGTAATCTTTTCCCCCAAGATTCAAAGTGAAATAATCTTTCTTTAATTATTTAGTTTAATTACAAAGTTGTAATTTTAGAGCTACTTTTTAGTACATTATTTTTCTCTATTTTTGATGAGATGATACAAACTTGAAAACAGGTGACACTATTATAATCTGATCACCACTATAGCTAAAAAATATGATGTTCTGGGTAGTCTGTGGAATATACTTCAGTGGCTTAATGATATTGTTACAGTTATTGAATTATTTGCAGTAATAACTTGTATTCTGAAAGAGAGGAAACACTAAAATATTTTTCAAAACTACCATTGCTAGAAATCAACATGTAAGTATGGAGTCAGAGCTGAATACAAAGAGATTAAAGTATAAATTTTAGTTAGAATAGGTATTTTATTCTTTATAGTGGTACCAAAAAAATGTATCTTATACTCTTTCAAATCTATTTGTGTATCTTATCTCTAATATTTAAGATTTATTTCTCTCCTTCTGTCTTACATGCCAGTTTCAAATGATCCCCAATGACTCCTACCTCATAGTATTTATACCTTTGTGTTTCCTACCCCTACTGGGGTTCATCTGTCTGATCAATGGAACAAGGCACGCTGGTATATTACTTCCAAGGCTAGATTAAAATTAATGCAGCTTCTATATGGGAACTCTCATATTTGCTTGCTCTTTTCTCACTCCCTCTCTGATCACTAACACTGTGGGAAAACAATGCTTAAGTCAGGAGGCCACTAAGACAGACTACCACAAGGCTGTTGTGGTAAGGAATGACACTAACAAATAAGTGAGCAAACTTGGAAACAAATTCTTTAGCTATAGTCAAGCTTGAGGAAACTGCAGCTGTGAAAAAAGCTTGACTCAACTTCTAAAGAGATCTTGAGCCAGGACTACTTACCTAAACTGCTACTGGGTTCTTAACTCTCAGAAGTTAAGTACGATAATATGTTATGTACGAAGTTATGTACGGTAATAGATGTTTATAGTTTTAAGCTGCTAAACTTTAGGGTAATTTGTTATTTGTGATACCCAATATATCATAACTGCATTAAAATGTGAAATACTGGCTTTATGCTAGTATTACAGAAATGACCTTTCTTGTAGTTTCTGTAGGTGGAAACAAATTGCTCACTGGTGCTTTTCTCAAGGTGTTTTAAAAGCTATTGTAGCCAATAATTGACCAGATGGTGTCTTGGTTCCCTGGAAGTATTCATTCAAATTGTAAAGGATAAACACATTATTCTCAAAAATCTATTTACTCATATTAGTTCACCATTGGACCTAATCTGGCAATTATCACAACTGTTGATAGGTTAAAAAGCTACCATGTACTTTATTGCTGTTTTTAATCATCTCTTACTTTTACAAACATGAAGTAATAATGGGGTCAGTCAATACTTGGGAAATCATGTCATTCAAGTTAAGGACCAGTTGTGGCTGCTAGAACCATCAATCAATTCACATTTATAGAATGTCATTTTAGCATATTTGATATTTTAGATCATGGATACTAAGATTTTTTTTCTTCTCTACATTTTACTGTGTTGTTTAGTTTTTTCACAATATGCAGACTTTTTGAAACAGCAAAGAAAAACAGTAAGTTCTTAAAATTTTTTATTATGAAAAATTTGAAGCATATAAGAAAATAAAGTATATGAAACCCCATGTAGACATCATCCAGCTTCATCTGGCCAATTCTGTTTGATCTATTCTACAATTCAGTTGCTGCTTCTCTTGGTTACCACCTGCACTGCATCATTTGGCAGGCGAGAATTCCACCACTGAACCACCAATGCTCGACTGCACCGCATCATTTGGATGCAAATCCAAAATATATTCTTCCATGGGACAAGGCAATTTTAATGATCTCATTTCAGTGCCAGAAAACAGGAGTATACCAATTATTCTCACCAGTAGTTCTAAGGAAAATGTGACTTAGCTGAAATATATTTTTATTAGATAAGTTGCATACCTGGTTATCAATCCACATCTTATGATTTCTTGTAAGGAAAACTGAATTTTCACGTTTATGGTGATTTTATGCATTTATATTCTGAATTCTGGATACTACGTTTCCCTCCCCCCCTGACATTTTAAGATTTGCAGGGGAGCTGGAAGATCTGTAGGTTGGTTATAATAAACAGCCCCCCTCAGTGATGGACTAATCTTTAGAATAAAGTGTGGTTGGAACTTGGGATGCTACTCCCATGACTGCAAATGTGTATGTAGAGATGGTGCAAAAGGGCAGGTCAGTGGGTAGACACTACAGGCTTTTCTTTTGACCCTTGGTGCTTCATAAGTACCACCCATAGCTAGCACACAAAGTGACTCTTTCAGGTTTCTCCCCCATCCCATTGGCAGAACCCCTGGCTGCTGTGGGGCCTAGAGCTCTAAATGATTATTATTGCATATGGTATCATGTTTTTCCAGCTGGTACATGCTTCTCTATAGGCGGTTTCTTGATGTTCACCCCTCTACCAGCCTCCTGCAAGCTCTCTAGGGGTCCCTTCTATAACCCGATCCTACACAGGCAACCTCAAATGCCTGAAATGTAATTAAATGGATGAGTTTGGATCATATGGCTCATTATAGAAATAAAATTTTAGCACTTACTATAAATAAAAAATAAATCGTGTGTCTCAACTCTGCTTCTCTCCAGTAACTTGAGGATTTTTTTTTTTAAAGAAGAAAGGAATGTGCTCACAGTCCTTGATATTTGACTGGCTTCAAACAGAAATGAAAAAAAAAAATCTAACACTTTTAAACATATTACTATTTTGCATAAAGCTTAAAACAAGCTGGATAACATATATTTTGATCAGATCATGTTCTTAAGAGCATCCTTAATAAAGGGCCCCCTTTAACAGAATTAACTGGCCTCCATTTAACTGCACTTACATTCATGCATTGCAGTCTTGCTATCAGTGATCTCATACAGGGATCAGTTTGAGGGTATTTCCTGCTTTGTCTTCTCTGCAGGGGACTTACCGGCTCTAGCCTTTGCTGTCTTCCCAAGACTTTGTTTCTTGGCTCATGGACTGATTTTATTGTTCCCTTCACTGATCCTGAATAGTTTTTCCCCCACCTCTACACCTAGCCCTGTATTGACTCATGATGAAAAAACAGGAAAGAGATGATTCTTAAACAAAGAAAATATAGGAAGGAGAGTATTAAAAAGTGAGGAGACCTGGGCACGGTGGTACATGCCTATAGTCCAAGAGTTGGGAGGCAAAAGGTCTGGTATCGTTTGAGTTCTTGGGTTTGAGACTACCAGCCTTGAACAAGCAGCCTGGCGCCATTGTAGGCACCTGTAATCTCAGCTACCTGGGAGGCTGAGACTAGGACTGCTTGAGTCCATGGGATTGGGACTACCCCAGGCAATATAGTTAGACCTAGTCTCAAAAAAGAAAAGAAGAAGTGAGGGGAAAAAAGTAAGACACATACAAAAGCTGCCATATTTCTTCTTTTCTGGAAAATAGTATCTTAATATGTCAACATTTTTAAAAGTAGATTCCCAAACCAGATATTGTTCCTTTAAGTAGTAAATTAAGGGATGTAGTGGGAACACTGCATGGGTGGAATATATGTGATTGAAAACATTTAATTCATCATAGCTTTCATATCTCTTCAGGCGTCAAGGAGGTGATTGCCGGTGTGGGAGGTAGTGTCATGGTTCAGCTGACTGAGAAGTGAGCTCAGTTCTTAGTGAGAAGTTCTATAGTGAGAAGTTCTTTGATTGAAAAGACTCTTGATGGGATGACTATTGGAGCTATGCTTACCTGTAACACTCTCATAGTAGCTTTTTTACAGAATAATGCCAGCCAGTGAGGAGCAAAATTAGCTTCCCTTTTTGGAAAAGATAATATGGGAAATGGTGAACAGAGAACTGAGGACCACTTGGGAAGGTTAAGGAAAGATATTGTTTCCTTTGTAAGTTCTCCTAAGTATGGAGTAGGGGTTCTTAAAAGAGTCTATAGTCCTGAGGCAGTCATAAGCAAAATTAGCCAGGGTTGGGCACAGGCCCTTGGACACTGCTGATTTTTGCTACAGCAGCCCTTTACCTGGTTCCTTTGGGGGAACTCTGGAGGAATTTTAGTTTATACAAACTTACTTTTTCCCCAAAGAATACTTTATTCCTAAAGAATACTTCTTATGACATGATTTATGAAATAAAAATACTAGCCTTTGAGAGTATCTCTTTCTCCTGGTTGTTTGATCACTCCTGGCCATGACATATAAATAGGCTAAGAGAAAGGCTAAGAAATCTAGCGGTGAGGGTCCGAATGCTAAGATTTGTGAATGAACAAGCTATGCTCTCCCTAGCATTTAGAACAGTCACTTAGGAAACAACTGACCCCAAGACATCCTTTTAATTATTTACCACTGTTCTAGGTGAAATAATAAAAATAATGTTGTAAGCCTAAAATAAAAATGAGCCTAATTTTACACAATAAATGAAATCATGTCATACTTTAAAAGTCACTTAAATTCAGTGACCCCAATTTTAAGAATTATGTTTCTGTTCAGACATAGGTTGACTTTGGAAGTTTGATTTTTAAAGCATAGAAATCACTTTCAAAATGTGATTATATGAAGTTAAATAAATAATTCAGTTCATACAGAACTATCAAAATATGAAATTGTGTCTTAAATATCATTGACTAATTTGTTTTGTCAATAATGCACACTACATCTTTTTAGCAACAGCATTATCAACTTTTAGAATCCAGTTGCTAAAGATTCCCTGGCAAATGTTTTAGAAGATATTTATGGGAATATGTTAGAGTAGCAATTATCAAGACATGGTTTGGAAACTGAAACACTTTCTGGTTGTCAGCAAAGTCAAAACCAGTTTCACAATAAGACTGAGAAGATTGAGATGTTTGTCTTTTTTTACTCTCATTCCCTCATGAGTATGAACTGCAGTTTTCCAGTAGTATATATGGCATTTCACATCTCAACATTCTGAATTCAGAAGTAGATATGTGAATTCAGTTAGTTGTCTTCTATTAAGTCCAACATCACAAGACCAGCACTCTAACCCCTGAGCTACATACAGGTCCTTGCTATTAAGTCCAACACTAAACAGATTTGCAAAAATGTAAATTCCTATGTTTTCTTTGAAAAATCTAGTTATTTTTAATAGAAACATATTACTTGTATCAATGTGCATTGGCTTATCATTATCATTTTAAAATAAACTCATGAAGATTTTAACTACTTTTTTCAATTTTAATTTTAATATGGTGTAGATAGGTAAATAAGCACAAACATAAGCAAAAGTTCTTTAGGAGTTCCAGTTAAGATTACAAGGAATTCTAGAAACCAAGAACTTTAATTTTACTTAAAAGTTTAAAACTTAAAAAGTTTATTGCAATAAAGACAAATACCAAATGGCTTCATTTATATGTGGAATATAAAGAAACAAACAAAAGGGTCAGACAGAACCAAACCAATTACAAAGCCTAGAGCTGACTACAAAAGTTAGGCTATCACAATAGGAGAGGAGTGGACAGTGTAGAGGGGCCACAATGGATTATGCTGGAGGCCTATGTGGTATATGTTGTGCTAGCATACACATGAAGACGTGTGATCTTCTGTCTCTCAATCTATGTGTTGTAAAGCAATTTATATAAATGGCAAAAAAAGTTTATGGTTTAGAGTACTAACTGGTAAATATTAAGCCTTGATTTTATCTGTTACAAAACTTAACAATTTTTAAGTCATTTTCGACTTTGTTTCCAAAATGTTTGCATATTTATTATTTTCTAATTAAGTCAGAGAGGTAGGCAGGGCAGAAATTAATCCTATCTAAAATATAAATATTCAAGAAACAAAATATTTTATTTTTTCATATACATATATATTTAAAGAGACCCAGTTGGCTTTATTAAAGGAATTGTGAATTGTAGAGCAACCAAGATATTACAATAGCTTATGCATACAGGATAGTTACAGACAAAAAGAATGAAATTATTAACAAAAGAAGAGAATTTTCGTGTACAACCATCTCTCAGGGAAGGGGCAGGGGTTTATAAGTGGCTTATTCCTGGTGCTAATTAGGAAATGCCAAGTTGATTGGTTTGGGATTGGAAAGTACATTCAAGCTCTACTGATATATACTGCACATATTATAAAATGTATGAGTTTTAAGTGTACATTTCTTCTAGCTCTACTGATGGATTTTTAAAAATTTCATATATATATTACATTATTGTGTACCCCAGGGTTCTCCCATTTCCTTAACACCCATTAACCATCTTTCTTAATCTTATGTGCCCTCCACCTCCCCTGTTTTCTTCCTCCTCCCCCTCTCTTGCTCTATGGTTCAGTTGAAGAAACAAAGTATTTTAGATTGCAGTGTTAGTAACATGGAAGAAAAGAACATAAAGTACTTCCAACTCTACTAAAATGATTTGACTAAGTCAGTTTCTTTCGAGGATATATTAATTAGTGTGACTGTGACATTCTAAGTTAGTATAGTATTGCAACAGAATATGGAACCACTTGTAGTCACTTTCACATTAACTATCTTTACATCCTGGGTTAACTCAGTGTCCTTTTCTGGAGCAGAAGCTAATCACAGTTCAATGCTTTCCTGATATTAAAAAAATTTAACTTCTTTTGGAGAAGTCTGTAAAAGTTTTTTAGCTCTGCTAGGTAACTTCCTTTTACAATTGCCAATGGGTTCTGTGGTATGCAGGACAGGCTAACTTCCACTTGAAAAGAACTCCGAAGTAGTAGACTTTTCAGGCTTGCATACTGCTAAACCCTTGCTCCAGAACTTATAAGAGTTCCCACCAGATTAAGCATTTATTATTCTGTTAATTCTTTAATGTTCTCATGAGCTGATCTCATAGCATTATTTAATAATTTCTTTTACCTCTATTATGATTATCTTTCTGAAATACTGTCTTTCTTATACCTGTCTCTCTTACTTCCACAACAACATTCAGAATCTACTGTATATTTTGCTCATTAATTCATTCATACCCCTAGGAAGTAGTCATTGCTATCTCAGTTTTATAGATAAGGAACCAAGCCTGGAGATATTAATGTGGCAAACTTGAGATAAGACATCTTGCCAATGATAGAGCCAACATTCAAACCCATGTCTGTTGGGCAAGAAGGTTAGTGGCCTTATCCAGTATACTAAGTACATCAGTATTTAACTTAATTTAGCCTAATTACATTTAAATGGGCTAAATGATCTAAGATTTTATGTTCAGACTGGTTAAAACACCTAAAAGCTGTTTACAAAAAGACACAATAAAACATATGAATGCAGAAAGATTAGTATCCAATAGCTATTCACTAGTGAATAGGATAGAACAATACAAATACACTAAACTTTAAGAGAAAAATCATTATTAGAAACAAAGAATGATTTTTGATCATTATAAAAGGGTCAATTCATTAGGAAAATATAATAATAAAATATAGTTGCTGATATGTAGCTTCAAGTCATAAAGAGCAAAAACTTGTAGGACAAAGAAAAAGATAAATCCATAATAATATTGGTAACTTTTATCATACTTCAAAACTGATAAAACAGGAAGACAAAATGCCAGTTAGGACTTAGTGGCTTGAACAATGCACCATTCAGGCAGATTTGTATCTGGGAAATACTATGCCACTAAACAAAAGAGATCACTTATTCTTTTCATATATAAAAGCATTCATTTTAAAGAAATTTAAAAAAAGGTTACGATAGAAAACAAGGAATAATAGCAGAAATTAATAAAAAAAGCATGGATCAATAAAGTCCAAAGTTAGCCTTTCAAAAAAAGTAATAAAATTGACAACTGCCTTAGCAAACTGAGAGACAGAGAGAGAGAGAGAGAAACAGAGAGACAGAGAGAGAGACAGAAAGACAGAGAACAAAAAATAACCAATGTTGAAAATGAACAGTAAGATTTTCAGATTTTACCACAGGTAAAAGAGACAATAAAATGATAACAGAAGCTAATGTGACAAAATTTGGTAGTATACTTGAAAACATAAATGAAGTGGGCAATGTTAGAAAAAACATTGTCAAAGACTAAAACAAATAAAAATAAAAATCTGAATAGCCTAAACTATCCTGGAAATAAAAACCTTCCCATAGTAAAAAGTATAGCTTCAGATTATTTTAAATTACAACAAATACAAAAGGAAGAAATAATGATCAATTTCAACAAACTCTTCCTGAATTGAAAAAACAAAGAACTACGCACTAACTTGTTTCATGAAACCAGCAAAATTTTATATATTTCTATACGAAAAAGGGAAAACATGGATCAACTTTTCTTAAAAACAGACACTTAATATACTGTATTCACTAATACATACAAAGGTCAATATATCACAACCAGGTAGGGTTTATGCCAGCTTTGCAAAGTTGACTGAACAATAGAAAACCAGTTTGTATAATTTAACCTATTAACAGAATAGACGAGAAAAATCACATGATCATCACAACAGATGCAGAAATAACATCTGATAACAAACCATGAAATAGGATTAGAAAGTCAGTTTCTTAATCTGCTAAAAAGTTTATTAAAACAAATAGTCACCTACTTCACAGAAATGTTAAGCCATTTCCCTTCAAAATCAGGAACCAGATAAGGGTTACACTATGAAAACTTTTATTCCACATTGTACTGGAGGATCTAACTAGTAGGGTAAGAAAAAAAGAAGATTGGGAAGGAAGAAATCAATTGCTATATTCATAAAGTATATAATTTTATATAGATGATCCAAAAGCATATACATCAGTTAGGATAGCATGATAATTGTGTAAGATAGATGGACAATGAGATAAAATAGAGAGTCCAGAGATAAACTAATGCTATATGGCCACTTATTTTAAGATAAAGGTTACACAATAAAACAAGACCTTTTCAACAAGTGGTGCTAATGTGTGGGGGAATAAAAACCAAAACCAAACCTAATCTCTACACCACAGACACAGACAAAAATCAATCCTATATAAACTGTTGGTGTAAATTCCATAGGAAAACCAATAAGGCTTCTAGAAGGTACTACAGGAGATTTTTCTTTATTACACACTCACAAATAATGATATCCAAATGGCCACAAAAGAATAAGGTCAATTGATGGCTTTGACAATGAGGCACATGCCAATGGACACCACAAAAAGATAATAATATATAATAATATATAATAACTGAAATTAGACTGAAGATAACACATATTAGAGCAACTGGGATGTATTTTGTATAGTCCCTTTGCAAAACAGTTTGGCAGTTCATCATCTACTAAACATGCATACTCTGTGACTCAGTGATTCTATCTTAGGTACACAACAAAAATTTGTCCCCATATCCACCTAAGAGATATGCCAAGAATATTCATCACACCTATTTACAACAGTCCCAAGCTGGAAACAATTGAATTCTCAATAGTTGTAGCATATTTCAACTCTGGTATATACATCCAATGAAATAATATACAGCAAAAAAAATGAATGCACTGCCACTACATGACTACATGCAACAATATGGATGAATCTTGGAAACAATACTGAGTGAAAGAAATTAGACACAAAAGAACATACTGTATGATTCCATTAAATAAGTGTTAAAAAACAAGAGATGCATGCACAGGTAAAAACCATATAGAGAAATAAGGAAATGATTTTCATAAAACTCGGACACTGGTTACTTTTGGCAGCTAAGGAGAAGGTCTAAGGGGGACCTTCAGGGTACTCTAAGTGTTTTATTCTCAATCTAGATGAAAGTTACATGGTGTTTGATATGTGGTATTGGCTCACTTTTCTCTGTATTATATTGTATAAAAATATGTTAAGAAGCAAGAATTCAGCAGCTCTAAAGATGAGTAATGAAAATCAGTGCAGTAACGAAATTTAGCACATGTTTCGGGGGTTAATTTATGCTATTTGGACGTTATGCCTCATATTAGAAAAGATGTTACAAATGCAAACAAAGGACACTTCACTTAAAATTCCACATTTCACCATTTGACTCAGCAATTGCTCTTCTGGGAATCTTCCCAAAGGAGACTTCAATACTTATACAAAGGGACACCTGTACTTGGATATTTATTGCAGCACTATTTATAATTGCAAGGACATGGAAACAACCCAAATGTCCCAAGACAGATTAATGGACGAAAAAGATGTGGTGTATATATACAATGGAATATTATGCATCAATTAAAAATGACAAATTTGATGAATTTATGATAACATGGATGGACCTAGACGAAATCATATTAGTAGAAATAAATCAGAAAGAAAAAGAAACCAAATGGTTTCACTAATATATGCGATATAGGAAAAACAAGCAAAAGGCCAGGAGGAAAAGTCCAAACAAGTTAAGAATCAAACTAAAGTACACAACTGGGGGGGGGGGAGGTAGATGGGAGGGAGCGGTCAGGACGGAAGGTGGTGGGCGATCTCCAGGGAATACAAAGATGTGAAATATATATATGTATATGTATATGTATATATATATATATATACACACACACACACACACACACACACAAATAAATAAGTTTAAAAATCCACATTTCAAGGTTTACTATTTGTTTTTGTCATGTGTTCTGTCTGCTCTGCACTGGGACTCAGGTTAATAAGGCCAAGTTTTCTGGGACTTAGGAGAAACCAATGGCCATCATTTATGTGATATTCATTGGAGGTTTTTTTTTTTTTTTTTTTTTTTTTTTTGCGGGAACCATAAGCATCGGAATGGGACATACTTCATGTGAAGTATTTGTTATTCTTAGGTAGCATAAATTTTGGGTATTCTGCTTGGATTTGCTCTTATAAGGAAAGGGGATAAGAAACCTTTCATAAGTTCACCTATACCACACTTATTTCATCCAACAATGCCAGTTCCTCCCACACATATCCTAACTCTAAATTATTCCTTTTTTTTTTTTTTTTTTTTTTTTGACTAGGTCTCGCTATTTTTGCCGGTGGAACTGCAGGCTCACGTTGCCCGGGGTACCATGGACTCAAGCGATCCCCAGCTTCAGTTTCCCAGGTAGCCACCATGCCCAGCTGTTTTTTGGGAAGGCAGCTATGCTCACCACTATACTACCAACGCGCCCCCCAGCTGTTTTTTGGGACTAGGTCTCACTGTGTTGCCCCAAGCAGGACTTGAACCGCGATCCCTAGCCCCAGCAGCTTCATAGGCTGTCTTAATCATTCTGATTGGAACTTTTATATGAAGCATTGGTTTAAATATTTTGGCATCTCATAGCACACAGTAATAAATTAGGTACATGATAGGCTCTCACATGCTTTTAACCCTATATGTATTTCATCATTGTATGCACATATTACATATATATATATCAGCAATTTTCCACCAGTACATAATTTTGGTTTACATCAAATTTATTATCATCCATGAGAAAAAACTATTGGTTCTTTTGTTGAGATCTACAGTATTTATAAATTTTGCCTCTTGAGAGCTTGCAAGAAGGATTTCCATATTCTAATGTGGACGAGACTAAAGAAATCATTTGGCTAATTTATATTTAAAGTGTCAGTGGTGATATACTGAGTTCCCTGGGAGTAAACAAAAATACACCCATCTCATTCCAAAAACTAAGTATTAGCAAAGTATTTCTTTTCTAGGAAAAATAAATTGAAGCTACGTTCCCACTAGAAATACAAAGGCTCAGTGAGGGGAGAAAACTTAGAATGTGTTTAATTCTAAATTCCAATTAATCTGATTGTACTTAATACGAAGGGAAATTTACTTCCGATGGGTAAGGTACAGGATGGTTTGTAAAATACTATCCTACTCTTGTGTGAAAATGGTTTTGGAGCACTGTTCTAATTTCACCAAGTGTCATTCTTAAGAAAGGAGGTTAATTTGTAAATATGTAAGAGGTTTAAAGAACAGCTGTTGGGCAGTTCTATCTGTAGCAATAAAGTACCTTGCCTTTAGTGGCCTAAAGAAAAACACAGCATCCAGAATGTAAAGGCAAGAGAACGTATGTTACACTTAGCATTAGCATTACCAGCTGTACGTTAGTAACTCTGAGTCTCAGTTTTTGTATCTGCAAAACGGAGATTACTTACTTGATATCTAGCATTAATCATACCGCCCAACCTGAAATAGGCGACAGAAAATGATAACTACTTGCTCTAACGGTTACAGGCAACTAGCTTTGAATTACTCTAGTGACCTCGCAGGGAGGTGGAGCAGTAAGAGCTCATTCAGGTAAAGGATGACGCTCGTTCTAGCCGCATTGCCCCATGCCTCCGGTTCCAAGAAGTCCGCCGCTGAAAGCTCATCTAGAGGCCCAGATCATGCCACCCAGGGTACCGCCGTGTCTCGAGGATGCTTGTGGTTTGGCTCCTGGTCCAGGCCGTGGCGGGGCGGGCCAATTCGGAGAGAGCTCAAACTCACCTGCTTAGCAGGTGCTCGCAGTCCGAGGCGTGACCGCCGAGGGTGGGCGGGCGCGGTGGGCGGGAGCTAAGAATGTGAAGCTCCAGGCGCATGGCACCCGCCGCCCAGTCGCCGCAGTGGCTGCCGGGATGCGCCGCGGCGAATGGTCGCGCCGGGCGCCGTTCTAAGTGACCTTTCACCCGCGCCCAGCGGTCCGGGGCGGCGGCACAAGGCGGAAGCCATGGCGGAGGCGGCGGCTGCAGCCGGCGGGACGGGCGCTGGCGCGGGGTCCGGCAGTGTCGCGGACCAGGAACGGGACCCCGACCGGGACCGCGCCGGGCGGAGACTGCGGGTTCTCTCGGGCCATCTGCTGGGCCGGCCCCGGGAGGCTCTCAGTACCAATGAGTGCAAAGCGCGGAGAACCGCGTCGGCGCCCACGGCTGAGCCCACGGCCACTCCCGCCACGCAGGAGTCGGGCACCATCCCCAAGAAGCGGTGAGTAGCGGCTGGGTGGAGTGAGCTGGCAGCCTTGGACCAGGCTGGGCCTGTGCTGCGAAAGGGCACCGGTCAGGTGGGAAGGGAGGCAATCCAGTTCCATAAAGTATGCGGACCCATCTCCTTCAAGAGTGACGAGATCCAGTACCCTGTCAGACAGGGTCTGGATGGAATGGTGGACTTTGGTCACTATTTGGGAGTAACCGAACCTGAAGAACTCTTAACTGGGAATGCCTTCAAGGAGACCGTTTCTCTTGGGTTCTTAATGCTAGGAATTAATTCTCTTGTATTTATACTTTGGAGGCGAAGGTCTTGCAATGGATAGAAAGGATTCTGTCATGATCCTCCGAGGAGATTTAAATTTGTACTAGATGATCGTATAGATATCTATATTTGTCTGGGTGCAGGAATTGGTGGTTCCTGGAAGGCGCTGATTGGTTTCTGTGGGGCAAGGTTTCCGCTTGTTTAGGGCCAAGAGACAGGGGAAACCGAGGGTTGGGTTAAAAGCGAAATCTGCAGACACTACTTATACACAGCTAAACTTACCTTGCTGGGGTGCAAGCAGAAGCTGAAAAGACCCACGTCTGTCATGTTTGTGAGAGATACTGATTTCCGACTTTTTTGAGAATTATTAAGCTCTGATAGAAGCTACTACGAGAAGCTGTTTTAGAAGACATGGTTTCTCATCATAAAAAAAAATCTTAAAAACTTTGGGGGAAAAGTTGCTGTTACACATGTACTTTCAACGTGCTAGAGATTGTGCTATTAGTCTGTTACTTTCACTCACAACTGTGAAATAGGTACAGTTATCTCACATTTTATAGTGTGCTAGAGATTGTGTTATTACTCTGTTTCTTTCACTCACAGAGCTGTGAAGTAGATACAGTTATCTCACATTTTACAGATAAAGAAATGAAATAGATTTAGAAACTTGCTTCAGGTTTGGCAGGTATATTATGTGACAGGTTAAAATGTGAAAGCATGTCAAATTAACTTTAGTGCCAGGCTCTTGAGCTGTATTGCTTCTAATGAATTAATTCATTATTAATTCAACATTCACAAGACCTCTCTTTACTACTTACACACTGTACTGTCAAACACAAAAATTTGAAAGTGCATTTACTCAAAAGGAACTAATAGCTTAGTAGATAAAGTTATAATATGATGTGGTAAGAAACATACCTGATTAACTATAGCAGATGATCATTTAATCCAATTGTGGGTCATGTGTTTCTTAGGACAGAAGCTTCACAGTAAAGATTGGAAGCTTATGTTGGAAGTAGCCTGCCTAAGAAGAAAAATAGTGTTTGTATGGTGAAAGCTGGATTAGGGAATTGCTAGTTCAGTGTGTGTGAGGGGATGACAGAGAATGAAGGCTGGAAAGATGGGTTTTGTTTGCAGGGTTTTATATGGGACGAAGTGATTACATTTACCTTTTAGTAGGATCTGGGGACTGATGTAAAGGTTACATGTTTTAGCATATAATGTGCAGGAACTCTTGTCAGAATTTGAATTTCTTACTGTACAGTTCTCAGCTCCATGACCTTGAACAAGTCACTTAACTTCTCCGGGAACTTCAGTTCTCTCATTTGTGAAAACAATAATTCTTGCTTTGTAGTATTGCAAATAGAGTTAAGTGATCAATTGTTCAGTGCTCTGCTGGTGACTACTCTGCAGTGGTATGTGAAATTTTCACTGAATTCAAAGATAGAAATTCGGAGGCTAACTATCCTACTGGGAAACACCATGATTCTTAACTGAGACATAGTATTGGGAGTAGGCAACCTATTAGCAAAATTATTAGGAGGTAAATTTTCTATATGGTTACAGAATGGTGGAGTCGGGAAGAATCAATAATAAAATATTGGTTTTTGACTTTACTCAATGTTAGATTAGCCACATTGGGTTTAAGACGATTAACTTTTCTTAGTGCCTTCATGTACATTTGTTGTAGTCATTTGTATGTAATTGTACATTTGTGTTTGATTGTGCATTTACATGCAAGTTTATATTCTTAGAACTAAGTTAGTAGGGCAGGTGTTCCCTTATGACTGGAATTATGGGCTTTGTTCTACAACATTTAGAGAAAAATAAAAATGTTTGTAAGAGACACTTAGGGTAATGGGTAAGGCGTTCCATGACCAAATATCACTGTTCTGGGCTTGTCAATATGTGGCTGCTCCGAAGACTTAAAGACACAACTGTAATGTATTGATGGCAGAAAGTTTTGACTTTTGGTTCCAGATAAATTAGGAGTGGCTGCTGGTGAAATCTAGTTCTGTCAACTATTTTTATTTTATTTATTTATTTTTGTTTTATTTTACATTGTTATCTACCCCGGGGTTCTCCCACCACCTTGATTCATAATTTGAATCAAAATATGAGGGAACATAACAATTTGTATTAGATGGAACATCAAAAACTTTCTCAGCGTGATCACCTTGTTCCTGGAAACTTCTGCTTCCTGCTGTATAACCTCACTCGTTTGCCAGCAATGTAACTGAGCCTGAACACAAAGCAAATGGTGGGGCAAGAAGGACCCAATGTATATATCCAACATGTTGTGAGTGTGACTCTCTATCAATTATTTTGGAATTGCTTGGTGATGTGTGTTATTTGTAAAGCTTCTCTTTCATTGCATTGGTGCTGGGTACAAGGAGCTAGTATGTGGAACCAAATGGCCAGGTGTATGCCTGTGAGCAGCCTGTCCTGGAAGCTGGTCAGACTGGATTGGTGCCAGCTGGGCTGCTCACGAGCATATACCTGGCTGTTTGATTTCTCACATTATCTCCTTGTTTCCAACATCTTGGATCATGTCGTAGGTTGGAATTCTATTATCTTACAACTGGTTGTCATCATAGAATTGGAGGAGTGACATCTTAAAACGCCACATTTTCATTACTTTCACAATATAATCTTGCATACATTACTCAACATTTATAGAATATTTTCTTTACAACAAGTATTATGCTAGGCACTGGAGGTAAGAAATAAGTCCTTAACTTCAAAGAATTCATAGTCTAGTAAGGGAGATGTACATTCCTATACACTCAGATGGAGCCACTGTAGGTCTAGATGTAGCACAAAGGAAGAAAGAGTGGTGTATATTCTAGGGGGTTAGGAGAAGCTTTCTGGGACAGTTTTAAAATGTAGATGATCACATGGCAAGTTGATGGCATAGTGAGGTGAGTTTGTATTCCAGATAAAGAGAACAATATATGCCAAAGCAAGGGAGGCATATTGAATTTAAGTAGCTAAATGGTTCAATATTGATAGAGCCAGTAAAGTGAAAAAGGCAAAGGCACTGAGGGGTCATGGAACTATTTGGCTTGTTGGTCATCATTCCATTCATTCATTCCTCTTCAGTTACTCCTATGTGCTTGTTTAAGTGCTTACTCATAGAGTCATGAACAAAACTCTACCCTAATGAAGTTTGTATTATTGTTTGAGTGGAGATATTGAACAAACAAGTAATAATCTTATGTCAGATGGTGATAAATGTAATGAAAAATGAAGCATCTGAGGGGACTAGATGATAGAGAACCCTTGAAAGCATAACCGGGAAGAGACACAATTAGATGGGACTTGGATTTGAGAGAAATGCTTCACCTACAGTGTTAAGAATGAATTGGAGAAGGAGGATGGGCAGATCAGTTAGTGGAGGTTGTTGGGGCAGAACACTGCAAGTTAAGGATTAAACCAAGATGATGGCAGTGAAAATGGAGATGAACAGATGGATTTGAGTTTTGGAAGTTAGTACAGTGGGGTTTAGTGTTATGTAAAATCATGTGACTGAATATCACCAGGATTTGGATACAATGAAAACAGAAAAGATATGACAAAGTTCTGAGGAATGTGGATATGTAAAGAAATGTTTGACCAAAACCTGTTATACTTGTCACATGGTCTCCTGAATTGGTTTAAATTACTTCTACCCAGAAACATATATTCTCATTATTTAGTGTTGCTGAGCAGAGTTTGAGGGTGGTAGTTTACTTTTTACTCTTCTTTTAAGTGCATGTTATGAGCAATTTCTTTATAACCTTGCTTCCAAATGCAGTTTTATATCCCTAAAACTCAGAGGAAATGTCTATTAACATTTTTAGCCTTGGTTTTGGATTTTTTTAAAGAAAAGATTATGTAATGTTATGAAAAAGAGAAGAAAGAAACAAACTTTGTTGACATTTGTTCCTCCATAGTGAGTAACTTTCTCAGTTGTAATTTTAATTCAAACTTCATTGTGATTTTACATTACTCAAAAGTATCCTATGGCAGTTTTTATAGAGGTTGTAAACTCTTATGTCAATCAAAAGAATCTCATTAAACTTGCTGCTAATTGTTTAATTTATTTGCTTATACTGTTATTTATATACACAACTTTTTAAAAAGTAATATATTATTTAGCATATACTAGAATCCTTGATATGTTTTCCAAAAGGATGAAAGCTGAATTATGAATTAATGTCTTATGAATATTTCCCAGGAGAGCATCCTGAAAACCATACAGCTGATGCATTTCTGTAACAAGGTTATTTGCACAAGTGACCTGACTTTTGACTTAGAGTTGATTTTAGTAGTTATGCTAAGGGACACTTAACCTACTTTGAGTTACTAGTTTTGAATTCTAGTGATAGTAGTAGAATTTTAATTTAAGTCCTGATAGCAAGTAGTACATAAAGGCATTATGTATATTATCACCTTTAATTCCCACAACAGCTCTGAAAACTAGGTGATATGATTATGTGTGTTATAGCTGAGGCTGTATGGAGTTGGGGAGGCTTAGAGAAATTAATGTCTCAGGTCTTGCAACTATAAAAGAGATATCATTTCAACTCTGATCTTTTTTATTACAGAGGCCATGTTTTCTCTGCGGTATTGCAATTTGATGTCATTATACTCTGGTGGGGAACAGGAGTGGGGGGGGTTACTTGGTATCCATCAAGTTGTTTTTATTGTCATGCCAAGCACCGTGTCATATAGTTAAGAAGGCATTAGTTTTATTGTACTTAGAGAATAAATTATAAGAGATATGATCTTGTCAAAATGAAATATATGGAAATTTAATATAAGGAAATATAATGAAATTGAAGGAAATATAACACATGGTTTAAAAAGCAGGACCAATTTATTTCCCTTTGTGAGTGAATTTTGCTGTTTGACATGTGGGAGAAGACTGGCACTAAAAAAATAAGAGGGAAAAGAAGAGGAGAAATGAAAGATTCAAAACTAGAGGAGGAAGGAGTTTAAGAGAAGAGGTCATGGAGGATTTACTGACCTTCTGTAAGTTAGCTGTAAGTTAGCTGTCTTTGTATTGTGAATGATCCTAAAGTCCCTGGTTATTTGGTATCATACTTGTGTTAGATTGAAAATATCATTTTGAGGTGGACAGCATCTTCTGTTAGGCTTCTTTATATCAGGAAGTTACTGTAGAGCCATCTGTCCTCTGGTCAAATAGGCTCACCAGTGGCTGCCCACATACCAGTGAGTCAATGCTGTCTCGACCCCCTTCTCAGTAGGGGTGGTGGTGGCAGTCTGGACTTCCGGGCATGACCCCTGTGCAGGTGAGAACGGCTGTGAGGATGGGGCAGGGGCTTCACCCTGCCCACCAGCAGGCTGCTGGACATTGCAACCGTCTGTCAGCCCTGGGATCCGTGCCACCATCCAGGCTCCCATTCTAGGCGGTGTTGAGGGTTGGCCATCTACCACACCCCTATGCTGTAAGGTGCTGGTATGCGGGCCGGGGGAGGAGAGGATGATCAGGATGCCCCTTCTGTTGTACTCTCACTCCAGTTAGTCCTCAGGAGGACTAACAAGAGCACAGATAACGCAAACATTGACTTAGAATAGGTGAGGGACTAGGTAAAGATCCTGCCTACGCATTTGGGCAGGATGCAAGAGAAGGAACATTGAAAGAGACATTTCATACAGGAGTGGAAAAACTACTATGGTGATGACTTATCACAGAATCACACTTGTGGCTTCTCTAGGAGTGGATGAACCAAAACCAAAACCAAAATCCCATTTCTGATACTCCATCTAAGAGAGCCGGGCACTTCTCTCTGTTCCATGGGAAAGGAAGGCCCACAGAGTCAGGGCATTGGCTTCAAGGCAAAACTGCAAACTGAGGAAGAGGAGATGATCTACAAAGGCCTGTCCCCATTGAGAAACTTCTTTACCAACAATGACCGAGGCAAGGCCCCATAAACAAGAGGTCAGAACTGTTAAGGCAAAGAAGCAGCAAAATGCCACAAAGAATGAATTGGAGAAGACAATGAGAGACCTCAAATGACAGACTGGCTGCTCAGTGCAAAGTTAAAACGGAAAACTACCATACCAGCACGGTTTGTCATGTCCTAGGAACACAGTCACTCATCCAGTAAAAGGACACTGCCACAGAAAAGGAAGAGACCAATGAACCTCGCAATCAACAAACAAGGAAAGAGGAGTCTGAGTGAACAGAGGAGGTGTCAGGGGATGGGCCACTCCAAAGCCATTTATCAATGTTGTAAGAAATTTAAAGAATGAATTAAAAAAAAACTAAATTAAGTGATTTCTTTTTAGACTTCATGAAAATAGAGTACTGTTGCAGTTAGCATATGTGATGAAACACTTTCAAAACTAAGTACTAAGCAAGTATTACTCCTTTCAGTTTTATTTTTATTACTGAGAAGATAACTTTGAGTGTTCAACAGACTGGTCTGTTCATTTCAACCCCAAGTCAGATCAAAGAATTCTGAAAAGAATTTGCAGTTTTCTTATAGAGTAGTAGCCATTCTACACTATGTTGGGTTTGAGGGCTAATATTTAATTGTCATTGTCCCATGCCTGAGTTCAGAATAACGTGAGAAGAATATAAACCGATGTTGGTAAAAATGCCAACTTTGTTACTGATAAAGTTGACTGGAAATATGGATGAGAGCTGGGCCGCCTAATAGCTAGGCTGCCTAATAACTACACTAAATTAGAATTAGACATGGGTAGTGTCTAGTTCTACATGGGTCACAGCCCTCTCTGCGAGGACATAACTGGCTCCTCTAAACTTCGTACGTGGCACTGGAAGACTAGAGTATAACCTTTCTGTCGCATGTAGATTTCTAGAGAGGAAGGGCTCTTTGGTCCCTTCTATCAGAATTCACTATCCAGGTTAATTCCCGGAGAAAGAATGAATATGAATGTTGAGGAAAGTTCAGGACTGATACTCTTGCTGAAGATCCTCTACATTGAAAACTGGAGGTTAAAGAAAGGAGGTATTGCTGGAATGTTTTTGGTGAAATTAAGGGATAAGACTGAACCTATGATAGATAAATCTACCACTTGTGTCATTAACGTGTTATCCACATTGCCTACTGACATTACATGGTTTCACTGTTTCCTTGGTGACACAGTCCTAATCAGCCGTTCTAGGCCTCTCTTATTTCTTTGATACCTACAATGTCCTCAAGTTGCTGCCTAGAATGGTTGTTATTCCTGATAGGGTGTGCTCCCCCCCCCCCCCTTGTCTCCTGTTTAAGATTGCAGATTTCAAGGACAGGTATGCTAAAGTGGGAGAATGACCTTAGCTGGAATTTCCCTTCAGGGAGATGCAGGGGGAGAAAGAAGTGAAATGGTCAAGGTGAAACAGGTTTCTTGGGAGGTGGGAAATCAGGGTATATAAAGGGTGTGCAAACAAAGAGAGGGATTCAATTTGGATTTCAATATGGAGATCGGATAGAGAGAGTGGTTCAATGGAGGAGAGATGGGAATCGGCCATCTTGTAAAGATGTGAGCCATGTGGACATGGCCAGGCCTGGGGGTCTATAGCCTTTGGCTGGCCCAGGCTGGCAGCATGTGTACTGAATGCAGTTAAGAGTTTGCAGATTTTAACTAGTATTGGAGTTTGTTTTCCTGAGTTTAACTTGTGTCTGTGAGAGGCCGTGCAAGACAGGCCTGAAAAGAAAGTGAACTTGACTGAGTCTAGTACCATGAAGTTCCTGCTACCTGAAGGTGACAAGGGGAACACAGCATGGAAGACAAGGAGGAGCAAGTCAAGGGAGCAGCCAAAGGAACATGTCTTCAAGCGTCTGTAGATGGACTCTGACTGGACATTGGTGAGATGATCAGGAATGAGAGACTGAGGATTTCTGGGTAATCTGGGAAAGGACTTTGGACAATACTGAGAAAGGTTTTGGACAATGTTGAAGTATTCTGAGTCTTACATGTTTCTTTTGTAATTATTAGGATAATTAGAAATCACTTTGTTAGATATAAATTAGTCTGTACTGATAGTCTTGCATTGGTTTGGTATTTTGGTTGAGAAGGCTGGGGATGGTGGTAAGAACCCACAAGTGGAGAGTTTAAGCTGTGTTTTAAAGTTTTTGTTTTTAGGTCTGAAAGAGGGAAAGAAAGCAGAGAGCAGCTGGCTGACTTTTGCATATCAATGGAAAAGGTGATCAGTGTAAATGCTAATGAAGAGTGTGTAGCCTGCTTTGTAGAGAGAAGCAGGCAGATAGATGTAACCAGTTAAGGTTAAAGGTAATTGCAAAGGAACTGCAGCAGGCCTGTATGTGTTAAAGTGAAGGTAAAAAGCCCTTCATGGTCACCCACTTTCATTCCCACAACATGCTCTTCTCTTCCTTTGATGTATTTCCCAAAGTGTAGTACATACAGCACTGATGGTCCTGAGTTAATTTGCAGTGGCATATGAAATAATAACTTATTTGATTAGTTATAGGTATTTGTGTATATATACTTAGTGTATTTTGTTAAACTTCACCGAATCACTAATAGTTTATTGTAAATGTAGGTGCACAATCATAAGTGTGCAGCTTAATTACTTTTCACAGAATGACACCCATTTGGTCTTTAGATTAAGAAGCAACATTACCAGTAACCCAAAGATTCCCTTCATACTCCTTCTCAGAGCTTCCTCCCACTAAGATAACTACCTGGCTTTCTAGCACCATAGTTTGGATTTACTTGTTTGTGAGTATATATGTAATATTGGTTTACAGTATTGAATATGTTAAAAGTATAGATTCAGAACTCTTCAGAAGTCTGTTACCATACCCATCACCAAAGCACCCATAATGTTCTACCGTAGTCCACTGGTTCCTTCCCCCATTGTTCACCATCCCCTTCAAACTCCCTCTGGAGGACTCCACAGTCTGTCTGTCTGTCTTTCTTTCTTTCTTTCGTTCTTTCTTTCTTTCTTTCTTTCTTTCTTTCTTTCTTTCTTTCTTTCTTTCTTTCTTTCTTTCTTTCTTTCTTTCTTTCTTTCTTTCTTTCTTTCTTTCTTTCTTTCTTTCTTTCTTTCTTTCTTTCTTTCTTTCTTTCTTTCTTTCTTTCGTCAGTTTTGTTTGTTCTTTTGTGTTGGTTCTCTATATTCCACAGATCAGTGAAATCATCTGGTATTGTTCTTTGTCCTTCTAACTTATTTCGCTTAGCGTAATCCCCTCCATTTCCTGTATTTGTTTTGAAATTTATAATTACATATTTATATTGAACACGGCATCATACAGTGTATACTTTTGTGTTTGGTTTCTTTCCTTTAGTATTACATGGTATCAGGTGGTATTTCATTGTATTTTGTAGTAGTACAATAATTCCTCATTTAATATTGTCTATAGGTTTTTGAAAGGGATAATAAATAAAACATTGTATAATGAAACCACTTGTACCCTAGGCTAATTGACATAAGCAAGAATTGAGGTCCCACAGCATATTTCTGATATTGAAAACATTACCAAACTTCTATAGGAAGACCCAGAACATGTCTAACGTTATCCAGTTCTTTGTATTCACTCATTCATTCCTCATTTTCCATTTTCTTTATTCCAATTTAATCTGTGTGGCTGGAGTTTATTCAAGAAATTCAGGGTGCAAGGGGGAAAGCCCAGGATGAGAAATCCATCCACAGGATGGATGCATGCACGTATGAACGCGTGCATACATATTGAGACAATTTAAACAAGCTAGCCCAGGATGAGCAACCCTTCCACTGCAGGATGGACACACACACACACACATATCAAGAAAATTTAGACAAGCTAGTAAAGGTGTGTACCCCTTTGGGATCTGGGGAGAAACCAAAGTTTACAGAGAAAGCACATAGTGGCCTTAGTAGGGAATTTTTTAGTCAATCTCACAATGAAACTGTGTTGAACAGAAATATATTATTTGAGGACCTTCTGTAGTCTCATGGGTGGAGTTTTAGTTATTAAGTTTCTTAAGGGCATTTAGGTATTTGCTAATTTATATTTAAATATTTAATATGAAGTACACAATGAGCATTGTTGTTTCTACAGATATGCTACTGCATAGAATCAGGCTAAGATAATTAATAGTATTTAGTGTTTAATATGTTATTTCCTTAAATATATCAGTTGTATGTGATAAAAAACAACATACTTTTAGGTACCAAATCATTCTTACAAAAGTGTTAAATTGGATTTGTAAACACAGTGACCTTAAAGTCTTTGCATTGTGCAGATGTTACTTAAGAATATGTAAGATTTCAGCTTAAAATCATAAATTTAAATTTATTGCTCAATTATACATTAAGCTTGTTACAAGTCAGTCATTTTTATAGGCCAGATTCTCCTAAATTTTGTAAGTATACAAAAAAATCCGATTTTGCATAGCTTTTCTAAAACAAAAACATTGATGCCTGATTTGATTTCTCTTCTGTCAAGTGTTGTACATTTACTTCTAGATCTTTCTATAGTTGAAATATGCTTACTAATGACTGCTACTACCTACTGTTCAAGGTAATTGGTTACTTTTTACAAGAGAGTTTTGCCTCTCTAGTGAGATTTGAAACATAATAATTCTACTTAGATTTTTTAAATGATTTCATTTTTAATGACTTGACTGTGGTGCTAAAGCAATATATGTTTCAATAAAAACTGTACTCCAGATTTTCCATTTTGAATTTTGATCTTTTCCTAGACTGGCAATATATAATGATACTCTCTGGTGATATTGGGCAGCTACAGTTAGTTACAGCTCTCAGTTACTAGCTTTATCATATGGATAAACAACATACTTTTAGACTGTTTTTCCACTTTCAGTACAGTATTCCACAAATTATATGAGATTCATTTATTCTAAAATAGGCTTGTGTTAGATTAAGACTGTGCAACTGTTAGCTAGCGTGAGTGTCCTGAGCACATTTAAGTTAGGCTAGATTAAGTTATGATGGTTGGTAGGTTAGGTATAGTTAATGCATT
>PVHY01012280.1:0-45051 GCA_004024945.1 Uropsilus gracilis | reverse complement strand
CAGCTTCCCAGGTAGCTGGGATTACAGGCGTGCGCCACCACGCCCGGCTATTTTTTTGGGACTGGGTCTCGCTATATGCCCCTGGTGGGACTTGAACCGAGATCCCTGGCCCCAGTCACAGCTTCCTGGGCTGCCGCTTACAGGCATGCGCCACCATGCCTAGTTCCAAAAAAAATAGCTGGGCGTGGTGGCGCGCACCTGTCATCCCAGCTACCTGGGAAGCTGAGGCTGGGGATGGCTTGAGTCTGTGGTACCCCGGGCAACGAGAGCCTGTGGTTCCACTGGCAAAAATAGCGAGACCTGGTCTCAGAAATAAAATAAAATAAAATAAAATTGAGTGGTATGAAATTCATTTTTAGCTTTGCACCATGTTTTCTGCTCTGTCCTAATGAAGCTAATCACTGTTGCCACTTGGGTACAGTCTGTGCGCTGGACTCTTAAACATTCCGTTAACTTAGGCTCTGCCATTTGACTTTGCTTTCAGGTCCAGTTTCCCCTCTGTTTCCTGCCTGTGATCTTCTTTTCCGGGTACTCTCAGTAAGCTTGTCTAAGGTCTGTGTGCTCCTCCTCCCCCACCCAGATGGCCCTCGATCCGCAGGCTGGCGGGAGCACGTGGAACGGCGGCGCAGGTTCGAGTTTGAGTTTCGAGACCGGGATGACGAGCGGGGTCACCGCAGGGTGCGCTCTGGCAGTGGGAGCATAGAAGACGACAGGGACAGCCTGCCCGAGTGGTGCTTAGAGGATGCTGAGGAAGAGATGGGCACATTTGACTCCTCCGGAGCATTCCTCTCCTTAAAAGTAAGAACTCTGTGTCGAGTGGTGTGTTGGGTGCTGATCTCCTCCCAGAGCTAGATGGGATGCTGACCCCTGGCTGTGCTTTCTTGCTCAGAAAGTGCAGAAAGAGCCTATTCCCGAAGAGCAGGAGATGGACTTCCGACCTGCGGAGGAGGGGGAGGGGTGCTCCGACTCCGAGGGGAGTCACAACGAAGAAGCCAAAGAACCCGACAAGACCCATAAGGAGGTGGAGAAGACAGACAGGCTCGGAGTTGGTGAGGCGCCTCTGTCTTTCACCTTTTTATTTTCCCCATCGTGGCTTGAGTTTCCTGTGTTGTCGATTGACGATTGCTTCCTGTTGCAGAAGCCAGTGAGGACGCACTCCAAACCCCGTCCTCTTCTGCTAGACCAGGCACTCCTTCAGAACACCAGCCGCAGGAAGCCCCGCAGTTTGAGAGGAAAGAAGAGCTCAAAGCTGAACGCACAGAAAAGGGTGAAGAAGAGAGTCGGACAGAAAATAGCCTGCCAGCCAAAGTGCCCAGCAGAGGGGATGGTATGTGTAGAGCGCAGACTTGCAGATCTCTGCCAGTCAGGGAGCACTGACTAGGTGGGCACCGTCGGCGCCCCATGGGGTCGCCTCGAGTGGTGAATGACAGGAATAGAGGATTGTACGAGTGACCTTTGACACTGCGGCCACTTCTGTGTTTATTCCAGAATTCATCCAAACAGCTGAAGCAAGGGTGGAGCTTAGGAATTTCACTTCTAAGGTTAGATGAGAAGGCTAGCCTGTTTCCAGCCTGGCACGCTGGGCACGGGAACCTGTGCAGTAATTTGATCCCCATGTCAGATAAACTTGTTCCTTCCACATCGTGACTGTGACTCACCAAAATGCCCTGGTACTGGAGAAAGGCTGAAAGTGCACGTGCGTGACTCCAAGGAGCTCCATCACCTTGGCTAGCGGACAGGCTTGACGTGCATTTCCTTCTCCAGTCTTAGTGTACTGGTTTAAAGGCGCTCACACTCCTCAGCAGGCCATGCGAACAGCGCTGCCGTGCTTCGTACACATGTTTAAAGAACGACATCGTCGTGCCTGTGTTGGAGGGTTAATGGATTCATTCACCCCTTCGGTGTGGCCCGTGAGACCGTGCGCGGTGTGGCCTCTGCTCCCTCCGTGCCTTCCGCGCCATCCCCACCTCCCCCGTGCTGTCCCGCCAGCCTCACTACAGCCCCTTGCTGTCATGCCTTGACACATTTTCTCTCTCTTCGGACACCATCCTACCGCATGTGCCCATGCGGGCTCAGTGCCTGTTTCCTGAAATAGCTAGCAGTGTCCCAGCCTAGCAATAGAGTCTACAGATCTGTTTTTTTTTTTTAAAAATTTTATTGAGATCTTGTTGGTTTATGTCACTGAGGGTTCTTTTACATCTAGGATAAAATTGAGCAAGTGAATCAGACATTTATTTGAATCTCTGTTTGTGTCAGGCACTATGAGGATTCTTCCATTAGTAGTTGTCATTTTTCACTTGTAATGTGCTCCTGTATTACTTTCCCCTGAGTGTTCACGCCTGGGGTCCTGCATGATTTTTTCAGGTCTTAAGTGCTTGTGCAGTGGAGTCCTGTATTTTGAGAAAGGTTCTTAGATGTGACTAACGACTGAAATCCAGATTTACCATCAAAGCATGGGGCAACAAGTCAGGGCACGAGTTCCCCTTAGCAGACTCCTGGCATGCTTTTGGAAGCAGGTTTCTTTGAGCTCTTCTTGCAGAAGCGAGTAGGATTCGGAGGGAGGTGGAGCTAATGGATTGGGAGAGAGGGCCGGGCATGGTGGCGCGTGCCTTTAAGTGCAAACCTATGGAGTGTTGCCAGGACTGGGAATCTCTTGAGTCCGGGGTTCGAGACCCGCCTGGGGCAACACAGGGAGACCTAGTCCCAAAATACAGCTGGGCGTGGTGGCGCGCGCTGGTCATCCCAGCTACCTGGGAAGCTGAGGCTGGGGATGGCTTGAGTCCATGTTACCCCGGGCAACATGAGCCTGCGGTTCCACAGGCAAAATAGCAAGACCTAGTCTTTAAATGAAAAAAAAGAAGATTGGGATAGAGTGTTCTTGTGCTTAAGGCAGAGGAAGTGGGACTGATCCATGCATGGGCAGGAATCAACTCCTGTTTTATTGATTTATTTTTCCCCTCCAGTATTATTAAGATTCAGTTTGCATGCCTCACTGTATGAGCTAAAGCTGTGTTGCTTAAAGGTAGTTTATTTATTTATTTTTTTGCGACCAGGTCTCACTATTTTTGCCAATGGAACCGCAGGCTCACGTTACCCAGGGTACCACAGACTCAAACCATCCCCAGCCTCAGCTTCCCAGGTAGCTGGGATGACAGGTGCACGCCACCATGCCCAGCTATTTTTTTGGAACTAGGTCTTGCTATGTGCCCCCGGCAGGACTTGAACCGCAATCCCTGGCCCTGGCCGTGGCTTCCTAGGCTACAGCTTACAGGCATGCACCACCATGCCCGGCCTACATGTTATCTATTATATGGAAATGTATGGAAAAGTCTCCAGTAAGATCTTTCATCCATTTCAAAGTGATTTTTTTTTTTTTTTGTCTTTGGGTTGAATGTATTCTTTATATATTTTAGCTGTTTGTATGTGTCATCTGTACATATTTTTCCCAATTCCTTGGGTTGTCTTTTCTCTTTGCTGTTTCTTTCGCTGCACAGCAGCCTTTAATGTTAAGTGTCACACACTCCCACTTTTATTTAGTTGGTGAAGTATGAGGTGTGAACAGATGGTGGCAGCATCACTGGAACTTGGACTTGTAAGCTGTGTGTTGTCCCCAAGTGGGCTCTGCATGGTTACTGGTGGTGGCGGTGCGGCTGTAAAGGGAGAGAGTGGCAGCTCAGCCTTCAGAGAAGTGGACAAGACACAGTCTCCACTTCTGTAACTGCAGAGGGAAGAGTCAGAGAGGACGGAGTTGTGGAAGAGGACTGTCGTGTCGTTCATAGGAAAAGAGAATGGAAATTGAGAGTGTTTGGGAGGGAGAGAATAAACTCAAACACTGGTTCTGAGGTGGTGTTGAGAAGGTAAGTAGAGATGGACAGAGCCTTGGTGAGTGAGGGACGGTAACTGGATCGGAAAAGTGTAAGGCCAGACGGAGAGAAAAAGTTTCAAAGATTACATCCTTAAGTGAGGGGAAAAGTAGACTGATAACAGAGCCCAGGGAATTTCTGTTACTAGAGGCTAGGTGCAGAGGAACCAGAGAAAAATCCTCAGAGGCAAAGTAGAGTGTAAGAAAACTCAGGATGGAGACTCTTCCTTCTCGGCATTAGGTAAATAATGTCAGCCTTTTCGAGGCTTGGTGATGAGATCCTGCCATTGGCCTTGGGACCTTGGGTCACTGCTCGTCTTTGAGAAGCCGTCCCAGGAAAGGTCAGCATGAAGAAGGAGGGGGAGGTGTAGCAGGCTGGGAGATGTGGACAGAGACTGTGCTTTTAAGAAGTTTGGCAGGGAGAGGAAAGGGTGAGAGGAACAGGAATTTGGAGAAGCTGCCTGTAATTGAACAAACAAGGTTTCAAAGGGAATACTGCAGTTGCATCTAATTACTTCCACCCCCCTCTCGTCTGAGAGCCTGCATACTGAGAGGGTAGAGATAGGAACCAACCGAGACAGAAACTTGTGCAGCCTTTATTCTCATGAGAAGAGCTTCCTGCTCTGTTCAGGTAGACTCCGAGTGCTTTTCATTGTGCTACAACCCGATGTATTGATGGTACTAATTGTGACTTGAAAGAGGTACTTATTCAAGATAATTGTGTGTTTTTAAATACAATTTTTGTTGATGAGATGGACATCCTTGAGAAGAAGATTGGCAGTTAATGCTTTCGTGTTCAGAGATGAAGAAGGGCTTAGCTGGGTTGCTTTCAAGAGCTTAACTGTCGAGTCGCCATCCTGCTGACACAGGTGGGCTCTGTGAAGGGATCCTACGCTACCGTCCTTAGAGCCGCCTTTCTGTGGAGGCATGCTCTCGTTCTCGGGAGAAATCTGCGGCGGCGTCACCCAGCTCACGTTGTTGCTGAGCCCACCTGACAGGCTGCCCGAGTCCAGGGTAGTTCCCTGTGGTAGGAGTCTATGTCTTTGAAAGGGTGCTCACCTGTCTACGTTTTCCCTCTCTAGACATGGTTCCTGATGTCCAGCAGCCCCTGTCACAGACTCCTTCAGAATCAACCTCTCTTCTCATACTTCCACCCCCTGTTCCCGATCCTAGTCCTGCCCTCCGGCCAGTTGAAACGCCGGTCGTAGGTGCTCCTGGTATGGGTGGCGTTTCCACAGAGCCAGATGACGAAGAGGGCCTCAAGCACTTAGAGCAGGTAAAGCTCATGTAATGCCATGAGAATGGGAAGCAACACACACGCAGCATTAGAACTTGTGTGTGCTGAATTTCATGTGCTGGAAAAGTTGTTTGCATATCTAGTATTTATTTGTATGAGTAATTGTCTTTCAAATCATTTCATGCTTCTAAGTTTCTGCTATGTAGTAGTCATTCTGTTAGGTTATTTTTTGCTCTTTTGAGGTTGCCTTTAGCTGTTTGCATTTCTTTTTTCTTTTTGGAAATTAATGGAATGCCAAAAATGGCTAGTACAAGCAGCTGGGGGGTGGGGGGGCACAGAGAATAGTTAAACTTTCAGGATATTAGCATCTCATTCATGTCTGTAGATTCCCCTGAGGTTTCGTATACAATGCTCTACATAAAGAAAGCAATAGTTGGCTTTCCACACATGAATTTCACTTTTCTTTAGGGTAAGGGTGGTTGGTGGCAGGAAATGCTAAAAAAGAAAAAGGCAGGAGTGAAAGGGGGGGAGCTGGGGTAGGGGGGGTGGGCGGGTAAAGAAGAAGATGATGCCTTTGTTAAACTCTGTAAAAGACTTTATTTGAGATTATTAGTTGAACTGTTTGTTCTGTTAAAAGGCATGTTTTCACAGGGCTAAGCGTTTAGAGTAGACCATAGCTTGTTAGCTGAACACGCTCTTCCCAGCGTGTGGGTTAGAAGCATGTGCTTTGATCCATGGCAGTTTATATTTCACTTAATAATTTTGATGTCTCATCTAAGATTTGCCATCTCTGAGCTTTAGTTTCTCCCTCTGCAAGATGGGGCCAGTATACATTTCATGGCGATGTGGGAAGTGTTAAAATACTACCTACGATGTTTTATACATGATGCCTTTCACAGATCAAGTCAGCATTTTTATTGTTTCTGTAACTCTTTTTTGTCTGTCTATGTGTCATTAGCAAGCTGAGAAGATGGTTGCTTATCTCCAAGACAGTGCACTCGATGATGAGAGACTGGCATCCAAACTGCAGGAGCACCGGGCTAAGGGCACCTCAGTCCCCCTGATGCATGAGGCGATGCAGAAGTGGTATTACAAAGATCCTCAGGGAGAGATTCAAGGTAAGTTGTGCTGCGTCAGGTACAGAGAGGTCTTGCTGCTGCTGCCAGGTGCTCTGAGATGACCGTTATTTAGTGTTAAACTTTATGCAGTAGATAAAGAAGTCAGTCTGCAGGGTATCTATGGCCTTTTTAAAGGGCTGTAAAATACGGGCGGAGTGCCCATGCCTGGTGTATGATTTCAGTAGGAAGAATCTCTTGGAAGTAGTCAGGACACAGGAAGAATGGGGCTAAGAGTATACACTATACAGCTCTGGCTGGTGACCTGGACAGGCAAGCCACTTAACCTCTGTACTTGTCTTTAGCCTTCTTGCCATAAAGAAGTGATGGTGACGGTCTTGGAAGGTCTTGCTGACTGTTTTACTAAGGTGGAGTTGACCCCATAAAGTGGAGCTGGCAACCGTGGAAAGTGTCTAAGAAAAAGTAGTGTTGCGCTGTAAGCTGATCCCTTAAAATACATTTCTGGTGCATAAGTTAGACTGGGGGGGAGAAATTCCGTGAAGGCATTTGTTGATCTTCATTTCTGCCTTTGAAATCTTTGCTTCTAACCTGAAATTGGTTGTTGACTGAAGTGGACTTAGTCTCACGACAGTGCTTTATCAAGTCCTGTGACCTCGCTCCCTTTCGACACTCAGCCCCTCACTTCTTACTCCTCGCGGCAGCTCTGGCTTCTGGCTCTCTGTATGTGTTCGTGATTATCCACATGTGCATGGCATGTCAGGTGCATCAAGAAAGGGACTGTTTGAGTTTAAAATACACAGGGACAAGCTGGGCACGGTAGTGCATGCCTGTAAGCGGCAGCCTAGGAAGCCACGGCCGGGGCCAGGGATCACGGTTCGAGTCCAGCTCGGGGCAACACAGCGAGACCTTGTCCCAAAAAATAGCTGGGCCTGGTGGCGTGGCCTGTCATCCCAGCTACCTGGGAAGCTGAGGCTGGGGATGGCTTGAGTCCGTGGTACCCCGGGCAACGTGAGCCTGCGGTTCCACGGGCAAATAGCGAGACCTAGTCTCAAAAATAAAATAAAATAAAATAAAATAAAATAAAATAAAATACACAGGGACACATTTAAATTTGCCTTCAGATATAATTGCAGTTTCCTGTAAATGGTGAGAAATGCAGATTCCCTGTGCTTCTTCACCAGTCTCCCCGCGCTAGCCTCACAGAACTGCTGTGAGTTGCTGCGAGGATGTGCGCAGCGCTGCACTCCTCAGAGTGTCTCCATCTTGCTGTGGGTGTGGACCCCTGCCGGGCGTGTCATTCGTGGGTGGTGCACTATTTTCTGAGAGGTTTTTTATTTTTGTAATCATGATTGTTTATTTCGTTCGACTTCTTACCCCTGTATCTATTCATATGACTGTGTTTTTTCTTTTTCTTTTTCTTTTTCTTTTTCTTTTTCTTTTTCTTTTTCTTTTTCTTTTTCTTTTTCTTTTTCTTTTTCTTTTTCTTTTTCTTTTCCTTTTCCTTTTCCTTTTCCTTTTCCTTTTCTTTTTGAGACCAGATCTCGCTATTTTTGCCCGGGGAACCGCAGGCTCACATTGCCCGGGGTACCACGGACTCAAGCCATCCCCAGCCTCAGCTTCCCAGGTAGCTGGGATGACAGGTGCGCACCACCACGCCCAGCTATTTTTTTGGAACTAGGTCTCGCTACGTGATCCTGGCTGGACTTGAACCGCGATCCCTGGCCCTTGCCGCGGCTTCCTAGGCCGCCGCTTACAGGCATGTGCCACCGTGCCTGGCCCTAGACCGTGTTTTCTCATGTCATTGTTTGAGCCAGTTAATATGGCAGAGTGCATTGGTTGGTCTTTGAATTTGGAACAGATTTGTGTCCCTAGAACAGATTCCATCTGGTCATGGTATATGCTTCTTTTTTCATATTGCAGAATCCTAACTGGTAGTTTCATATCTTCGTTTATGAGGAACGATGATGTAGGGTTTTTGGGGTACTTTTGTCTGATTTTGGCATCAGGATAATGTTAGCGTCATAAATTGAACTGGGAATTTTTCATTTCTATTTTCTGAAAGAGATTATTTAGAATTGTTGTTCATTCTTCTTTAGATGGTTAATTAGAATTTGCCTGTTACACACCATCTGGAGTTTCTTTTTTGGGAGTTTTAAAATTGCAAATTCAGTTTCCCTAATAGTTATAGAACTATTTTAAATGATGTATGTGATACAGATATAGCATGGTAGTTCATTTTGTGATGAATTAGTCCATATCATCTTAGATGCCCAAATTTAAGTGTGCAGAGCGGTTGGTAGTATTCCCTTATTGTCTCTTTACTGTCTATGAAGGGTGTAGGGTATATGCTGTGTCATTATTCGTGTTGGTAGTTTATTCACTTCTCTTTTTGTCATCTGACTTGAAGTTTCTTAATTTTTATGATCTTTTCCAAGAATCAGCTTTGCTTTATTATATTTTTACTATGCATATTTTCAGTTTCATCAGTTTCTGCTCTTTCTGCTTCTTAGGGGTTTTTTGTTGTTTGTTTGTCGCTTCTTGAGCTGTGGGAGCTTAAGTCTGTGATTTCAGTCCTTGAAAATTGATTGAGATTTTTTTTGTGGTCCAGGATGCACTTCAATTTGCTGTGTTATAGGAACTTGAAAAAATGAGTAATTTCAGTATCTAAAAATATCAGCTATATCTTGTCGTTTGATAGTGGTGTTGACTTCTATAAATTTGTTGATTTTCTTCTAGTTCTATCAGATGTTAAGAAAAGGTGTGAAGCCTTCAGCTGTCATTGTGGATTTGTTTTCTTTCTTCAGTTCTGTCAGATTTTGCTCCCTACATGTTGCTCCATCGTTGTCTGGTGCAGTCTGACGATCACTGTGTTTCCCTGGCAGAGTGGCCCTTTATTGTGGCAGGCTGTGTCTCTGGTTAGTGCCTGTGCTCAGAAGTCTGTCAGTGCTAACATAGCTACTCCAGCCTTCTTTGGGCTAATGCTTACACAGTCTGTCTTTTTCTGTCTGTGTTTTCCAAACTGCCTGCGATTCTGTATTTGAAGTGACTTGTAGGCAGTGGGTAATTGGGTCGTGCGTCTTGTCGCTGACGTTTCCAGTCTTCATTCTGGGACGCATGAGTTAAAATGAAACCCAGGCGCTTACCGCCATGTTGTTCCTCAGACCCCAAGGTGCGTGATTTGTCTGTGGCCCTTTGTTCACCTTGCAGAGGCTTCTGTTTGTCTGAGCTGCCATGCCCAGAGCCGTGAGTTCTGTGTGGCGGGCGGAGGGGAAGCAGCAGGTCTGAACTGTCTTCCCCAACGTGGATGTTCTAGGATAGTTTTCGTTTGTTTTATTGCCACGTCCCTTCTGCCTAGGTGGCCGTGGTCTGTGCTCAGGAAATACCTGCTCAGTGAGATAATCGGTGCTTTGTTGATCGGAGTGTGTCTATCCATTTTGTGTCTCACATAGCTGATTGTTTCTTACTGTGAGACCTTGAAGGGGATTATTTCCTTTTTCTTCTACCAATGCCAGCTTTAGTCTTACCTGAAAAAATATGTTATAAGGTTTTTTAATGTAATGGATTACTGTTTGATTTTGTTTGCCCTTCCATCTCTGGCAGAAGTGAGAACGAGAGAAAAGTGTTTTATACTCTCTGTGCCTAAGATACACAGAGTCTGACAAATACTCTTCATTTGTGCAGGATTTTTCTGACAAGTGATGTGTAGAGATGAAGTGAGATGGAGCTAATTACGCTTTTTTAAAGTAATTAAAGTGCTGCTGTGAATTTGGGGTGTGTAAACATGAGACTTATTTCAGAATAGTTTGTGTTGCACTTTGCTTGAAGCCTGTTTACCACCTTTGGTGATGAATCAAGATATACAAGATATTTGACAGGTCCAGCCCAAAATAGGTTGTTACTTTTGGATGAGGATGATAATCAGGAAAAACTTTTTCCTCTTTATTTGGAAAGGGTTCTTATTGCCCTGTGCTTAATTGATGCTGTTACAGGTCCCTTCAATAATCAAGAGATGGCGGAGTGGTTTCAGGCAGGCTATTTTACTATGTCTTTGTTGGTGAAGAGAGCATGCGATGAAAGCTTCCAGCCTCTTGGTGACATCATGAAAATGTGGGGAAGAGTTCCCTTCTCTCCGGGTCCAGCTCCTCCTCCTCACTTGGTAAGTGCCTTAATGCTCCCGTGGCACATCTGTCACACACAGAGTAACCCAGGCGTTACAGATCGTGAGGAAGAAGCTTGGTGTTTTGAAAGGGTTTGAAGTGGCAGCGGAAGCCTGACGATCCTTTCAAAACTCAAATATCTGTGCCATCTTGTCTTCCCCCACCCCTCCATGGTCTTTCAGTGTATAAATTAGATCCATAATATAGAGTGAATTTTAAATAAAAAATGGTGTTTTAACTTAAAAAAAAAAAAAAAAGACCTGCTGACCAGGTCCTGCATGTTCAGGCTCCTTAACCCTCCCAAGCTCGGAGCTTCTACTTGTATCTGTCCTTTCCTGGTTACTGACCTCTGAGCTCCTGTGGTCTCTAGTTGCTAGGCTGCACGTTCTTCTCCTGCCACCCCCCCCCCCCTTTCCCTCTGGACTTCTCACAGGTTACTCAGTGTTGTGTCTTAATGCAGGTATCGCTGAGAGAAAGTTTTGGTGCTTTGGAAGACTTTTTTTTAGTATTAGTTGCCGATACTTTAAGTGAAAATGGATCATAATTTAACTCCTAGTCAGTATGTGGGAACGGGAGTTCTTTCACTGAGAAATTCCTGCTCCTCTGCTGCTGTTGCTCCAGGGCCTCTTCCAGCGGATTTCCTTTTGGAGGGCTTTGGACTTGTGCCTCATTATTTTCCCCTTCTCCAGTTTGGAGTGTCTGCTGTGACTAGGCATGGTGAAAAGCAGCCATTTGAAAACCTTTGTGGCATGAACACTGGATTTCTACATCACCGACTTAATCACTATATACTGAGGGCCTGTGTGCAGCACTGTAGTAGGTTCTTATGAAATGAAGGTGATTAAGGTACAGCCTCTGTATTCAAAGACTCGTAATGGTGCCTCTTTTTGGCTTCAAGCCATAGTTTTAAAAAAAAAAAAACTTTTACAGCCGGTGTGTGTGTGTATATATGTGTGTGTGTGTCTGTATCTGTGTGTATGCAAAGCAAAGTTTCACAAAATGCTTGGTGCTGTACACCTGTTTTCTCTAGTTCTTTCTTTAAAAAACAAAACAAAACAAAACAACAAAACACATGTTGATCTTGACCAAATAATTGATCCCACATTCACTGATGGATTGGAGGATTGAGATCTCTTAAGAGTTTGGGAGAGCAATGAAGTTCCCTAGTGAAGGAGAATTCTGATATGTGTGTAGTAAATCCAAAGGACAGTTCTGTGCATTATGCCATGTGTTTTTGTCTATTTAATCCATAAGCTGCGTTTGAGCTTTATTTCTCTTCTCTGAAATTGGGGTGAGTTTTATCTTGCATGTTTCATTGATGAAAGGTTCATTGATGAGAGCCAATATGCTTGCTGGAAGCCTTTCCCTGACTTCCAGCAGTATGAGGCTGAACCTCAGTCAGATCTCCTTAAGGTGGGGGGAACCACAAAACCATGGGGAGCTCTACTTCCTGTCATTTAATTGCCTTTGCTCTAAATAGCACCAAATGGAGAGTTTACATTGATGATAAATACCTGAAACTGAGAGTTTCTTGTAACAGCTTTAGATTAACCGCGTATAGCTTTTATCCTCCACTACTTTTATGAGAAAGAAAAAGATTCTTGAATTTCAGGTGAGCCCTACCTCATATCTCAAACATTTTCTTCCAAATTAGAATCATTATACAATAAAGACATAAACTGCTAGCCATATTCACTAAGCTTTTAATTTTAGTTTTAGTTTAATTTCTTTTATCGTACACTTCCTGCTTCATTCTCTTTTTCAAAATTTAAATTCCAAATAAAGAGCAACAGTGTTTTACTACTGTCCATTTTTCTAACTCCTGATTTTTAATAGCAACAGAAACAGCTACTTCTTAGATAGTTTTCAAAAACTTTTGCATATTCTTTGTAATTTAAGATTTCTTAGTGTCTTTAGGAAGATATACAGTGTCTTAATATATTCATTATGTGCTCTTAGGAACTTCCTGCCATAACATTTCCTTTAACCTTTAGGTAGTTTCTCTTTTGTGTTTTGTCCCATTTCTCCAATTGCTACATGATCTCTACATTTTCAAGTTACTGTTTATGTTGGGGGAGTTGTACTTTCTTTGTTACAGTAATAATTCTGAAATAACACAACATTCATCTTCTGGGACAGACCCGGAGAACAGCAGCCTTAAGTGACTGTCTTTTAATGCAGATACCACCTTCTTCCACTCGGTGGCACTGTTTAGTTTAAGTTGCCCATGTTTTGTATGTTTTGCCATTTGTGCATAGGTAGAGTAGGGTGTGAGGGGATGATTCCTTTCCCTTTTAAGGGTCATGTGTTAAACGGCTCTGGTATCTTAGCAATTTATTCAATGGCCTTTCTTCCCCTGGTGTTTCATTCCCAGGGAGAGCTGGACCAGGAACGACTGACCAGGCAGCAGGAGCTCACAGCCTTGTACCAGATGCAGCACCTCCAGTACCAGCACCTCTTAGTACAGTAAGAGCTAATGGGCTGCTTGGGAGGGCTGCAGCACCACAAGGACCATTTGTTACCGTTACCCCTAAGTGTGACCATTTACGCAGAGAACTGAGCGGTCATGGGCTCAGTACCCAGGCACCCAGCCAATGGCATGTTACCACCATAAAAATCTAAGCTTGGTATTTTCTCCTCAAATAAGAGAAGCTTCCAGAAGATGATGTGCAAGTATAATTTGCAAGCACTTTAGCTTCTCAGGCTGCAGTTAGCAAGCATTCTGAGAACTCTCATTTCCACCTGAGGGGCTCAATTTTGAAAGTCACAGAGAGAAAAACAGATGGACAGGAAAGTAATAAAGGCCTTCATGTCAGCGGTGGTGTGGGGTGATGGCAGACGGGTGTGTGTCCATTTCCTAGAAGGAAGACATGTTGTCTTCTGGCACAGAGGCAGAGTTTTATCGGAACACAGCCATGCCCCTTGATGGCTGTGTGTGCGTGCGTTGTCTCTCGCTGCTTTTGCTCCGCAGTGACAGGTTTGAGCAGGTGTGTGGGACCTGCAGAGCCAAAATATTTATTGTCTGCCTCTTCTCAGAAAAACATTTATCCAGTTCTGGTCTAGCGAGGATAAGTCATCTCACCTGCATTTCTCTAAGGTGACATTTATAGCTAGAATTTTAGTGCAAGTGATTGTATCTTTGCAAAGCAAGCTTTATATAGAAATAGCTATTAGTTTGAATTTTATCTTTCACTTGTTTCCTGATAAAAGGCTGTTAATACCTTGAGTTTGTCAGCTCTTGACCCACTGTGCTGTGTGGGTGCGTGTGTCTCCACTTTCTCTCAAAAACATGCCCTCTAAGCTGGGCATGGGGACATGCACCTGTAATCCAAGCTACCTGGAGGCTGTGACTGGGATCACTCGAGTCCATGGGTTCAAGACAATCCTGGGCAACAGTCTCTTAAAAATAAATAAATAAATAAATACATACATACATACATACATACATACATACATACATGAAAAACAAAGCCAAAACTGCCCTCTAGTTCAGTTCTTTCTAGAATGAAGCGTCGAATTTTCTTTGCTACTATTATCATGAGGAATTGTAAACATTTATTAGATAACCCTTTCTGATGGTGCTTTATTTGGGGGAGCGGGTTCCGCGTTGTCTTTCACTGTCTTGGGAAAGTGAGCAAAATGTGGACAGACAGGTCACATTTGATTTTACTTTTTTGAAGACATCAGTACATGCAGGTCTTGAATCAACAGCAGAAAGCGGCCTTGTCCTCGCAGCAGCAGCAGCAGCTGGCACTGCTGCTCCAGCAGTTCCAGACTCTCAAGATGAGGTGGGTGGTCCCTCGCGGTGTGTGCTGCTGTGTGTTGTGTGCAGGAGGGAAGAGAAGGGAGACTTTGGGAGGAGTGTGAGCTCTGGGGCTATACAGTACCCAAGAAAAGCAGTGGATGGTGTATTAAAAAAATAGTAACTAAACTGAAGGGAAGGTGTTGATTTGGGCTTTTGCTCACAGAGGACCAATTCGGAATAATCACCGAAGAAGAGTGATTCTTGCAAGTCTGTGTAGTCATACGGAACGGCAGCAAGAAATTTGTAGTCTAGAAGTTTAATCTTATTTTTGCCCTAACCTCTCAGGAAAGGTATGTAGCAGTGCTACACACTGTTACAGTTTTTCAGAACCAAGAATCACTAAGACAGGAGTGAGGAGAGGGACATTTCTGCCAAAAGTCTTCAATGTGCGCTATTTCAGGTTCTCTTTCAAGGAAATCTTTATTGCGTCTCCTACAGAGCTGTCAGTCACTGTTGTTGGTTTTTTTTATAATGTAACTTTTTAAATTGATTGTGTATATATTGCATACACACATACACCTTTCTTTATATATATATATCTTATGTCTTTGTATACCCAGAGGTTCTCCCACCTCCTTGCCTCCCGTGAACCATCATCTTAATGTCTTGTGCCCGTCCCTCCAGTCACTGTTCTTAAAACCTTGCTGGTTTTTTAAAATACCTGGCCCATTTCACCAAAATCTTTTATATTACCCTTTTGAATTGTACCCCATTCTGTGAAGTAGAACATTTCGCTGGTTAGATCTCCATTTAACAGATTGGTTGATGTAATACAGGAAAAGCTTTAGAGACAGAGTTTAAAGGCCTTTGACTTAGAACCTGTATATTTTTCATTGTAATATGCTGGTCTGTGACTTACTGAGACACTCCCGATTTTAAGATAGCAGGTGTATCCATCATCTAGGAGCAGTATCTGCTGATCCTTGAGGAGCCTGGACATGTAATCACTGTGCCTTTATCTTGGCTCTTCAGTGCTTCTGTAGTGCTGTGTCTCGTGTGGCCAGTGAGGGCATGCTCTGGACAACCACTTGGAGCTCCTGCTAGAAATCTCCCTTAATTTTCTAAAATAACCAGAGCAAGTTAATATTTTTATTTCCCTTTTGCAGAATATCTGACCAGAACGTCATTCCTTCAGTAACTAGGTCTGTGTCGGTGCAAGATACTGGTTCTATCTGGGAGATGCCAGCAACCTCACAGCCTGGAGGTAAGGATTCAGATTGGTCCTTAGTCAGTAGCTCTGTGAATTTTTAGACTCCATTGGCTGCAAATATTTTTTTTAAATTGTATCCCTTTTAAAACTAATTTTATGTTGAATATTCACACAGCTCCCATTTTTAAATAGATCCCAGCAAAGGGTTAAAATATTGTTTAAAAATAGTACTGTTAAGGATTTTCTAGAAAAATTTCCTAGGTGACTAAGCTTAGGTAATTTAACTAGGTAACTAAACTTTGTGACTCCGAGTCAGCTGCTTATTTTTCACGTTGCTCTAACTAGTGTGGAATGTTGTTCACCTTGTTTTTATCTTTCTGCCAAGAGCGGGAAAGATCACAAGTGAAAGCTTTTTAAGTAATGATGAGTTAGCCTTTTGAGTGAAGAGCTTCTATGTAGCTTAACAGTGCACATACCTGGCAATTTGAGGGTGAAAGAAACACGTCACCTTGTTTTCTGACCTTTTTGCATCAAGTACAAAATTTGGCACTGGAGTTTGTCAGAAGTCTTGGTACTGGTGCACTGCTTCTGAAGATCTCATTTCTTGGAGTGGATCATTTGAACCATGGATAGCCGGTGCAAGAGATTAGAATTGTTGTTGAAGACTCCCAGGCACCGTGGGCATGGGTGGAGGTCGTCCCTCACCACTAATCCACAACCCCCCTCGGGTCCACCTGGTGCTGCCTTCCCCCAGTCTCAGAAACTTCATTCATTCATTGATGTTCCCTGGTTCCTCTAGGTATTTACCTGCTGCCTAGTCCGCTGTGTGATGTCCAGGGTACTTGTCGCTGTTGTTCTGCCCTGTTTCATCACACACGTAATTCCTTTGAGCCTCTTCCATTTCGCTGTAAATGGCCGCATTTCACCTCTCCTCACGTCTGTTGTTCCACGAGGTGTCTAGAACCCATCTTCTCGAACCGATCCTCATCGGTGGGCACTTGGGGTGCTTCCGCAGTAGGTAGTGCTGTGGTGCACATTGCAGGGCATCTAGTTTTGGGCTTGGTTGTTTGACATTCTTTGGGTGTATGCCCAGGAGGTAAATTACTGGCCATACGGTATCTCCATTTAACATTTTTAATATAAATTTGGATTTTCTAAAATGGTTGCACCAAAGTTGTTCCCTCCTAAAATGTAGTGGGAGTTCCTCTGTTTTCACCCCAGCACACGTTGAGGGACCTTTTAATATGTACCATTTTCACAGGTGTGGGATGGTACCTCACTATAGTTTTAACATGCTTTTCCCTTATTAGAAGTGAGGATGGCATTCTTCGATGTATCTGCTCCCTTCCTGGGCATTTTCTTTAGAAAATTATGTGTTCAGACCTGCTGCCCATTTATCAATTGAGTGGTTGTTTTTCATCTGTCTTTGTTTCTGCCATTCAGGATTTCTTTTTTAATTCACTTGTTTGCTTTCTCAGTAACCATTTACAGTCAGGATGGGGTTTTAGTACAGTTTTCAAAATTAAGAGCAACTTACTAAACAGTTTCTTTCTCTGGGTATGATACAGTCAATGTCCTTGACAAATAGTCCAACGATTTTATTTTGTTTTTTTGTGAATGTACAAATGGTATTTTATCAATTTTACAAATCTATTCATTTTAAGTAAAACATTCAGGCATCATAAACCAAAAAATGTTCAAATTTCAAAAAAATTAAAAATTACAACAGAAAATAAGATACTTAGTTTTAGAATAGGTTATTACTATTAGGTTATCACTGCACACCTTTATTACTTATACTTAGTTTTAGACTAGGTTATTACTATTAGGTTATCACTGCACACCTTTATTACTTATACTTAGTTTTAGAATAGGTTATTACTATTAGGTTATCACTGCACACCTTTATTACTTATCCAGAGTCTGAAAAGTAGGCAAGCCCTAAAAATGTAGAAGCATTGCCACACACTTGTATCCGTAATCGATTTTGTGCAGAAGTGTTTCCACTAGATTCATAAAATATCATCGAAAGGCCAGGATCGGTCATTTTGTTGCCCTCCGAACCCTCTGCAACTCTTCAATGGGACAAGCTTCCCAGGTATACTGTAAGGATCCACATTTTCCCAAGGTTCTGGATTTTTCTTTTGGTCAAGGACCACTTCGGATTTTTGAAGGGAATATACAGCAAAAGACGAAGCTCCACCCCTGCAAAAGTCACGATCAGCACCAAAGGGCTAAGTTCCTTCTTTTTCATCAGGAGTTGGACAAAGCTCACGGTGATTTTAGTGTAGAATGCCAAATTTATCAGTAAAAAATCCAAGATCATGATCAAAACCTCAGCCTCTAGGACCCAAGTTGGTGAGGAGCAAAGCACTCTGCCGACTCCCAAGAGCCACGCCCGGAGGGCTCTCAGTGCCCTCACCTGCAGGCAGAGGAGGCTAACGCCCAGAAACCAGCCCGTTGGCTCTATACAGATTGATTGTAGCACCTAAGTGGGGTTGTAGGAAATAGAGACGATGTAAAGTCCTACTGACAAGCCTTGGTGGCGGCAGGGACATGGACGTGGAAGTCCTTATCTAGCTGTTTACGTCCACGTCTGATCATGTCACTGACCTAGGAGGTCTACAGAGTCCAGTCACTTGGGAGAGCTGCTCGGTCTTTCCAGAAGCCTCTACAGCTCCGCCCGTCCTTCTTTCTCTCACTGACATGAAGTGCACGTCCCGTGGGCTCCTTTGTCTTTGAGTGAAGGGTCCCGTTGCAGTGTACTGCCGAGCGCTCCGCTTGGTGTGTGCGAGAGGGGGCGTGGCTTCTGGAACTACCGCGGCTTTGGATCCAGGACCCTGGGGATTACCCCCGGGCCCTGGGCTCACCCCGTACCCTTGGGAGTGCTGGAGCGTAGCCTCTGGTCTGACGCGGGACACGAGCAGTTGCACAGTGCTCTGCCGGGGAAGCTGGCTCCCTAAGAAGCAGCTGGTACTTTCTTTGCGTCCAGCTGTGCTCAAGGGTGTCGATGGTGAGCAGAGCCCGCTGGCACTTCCCTTGGCAGAACCGGCAGGCGTGCTGGAGCTTATGCCCGGCCGGGTGCCTGCGAGCGCTGACCTCTCCCTCCTGTTGCCTCCCCTGTTTCCCGCAGTCTGGGAAGGCGGTAGTGTGTGGGACCTTCCCCTCGACGCCGCGGCTCCGGGGCCTGCGCTGGAGCAGCTGCAGCAGATGGAGAAGGCCAAAGCCGCCAAGGTTTGAAACGCCCCGCGCTGCGGCGCTGCGTGCTTGCTTTCCCGCGGCGGGAGGTGGGCGGCGTCTGGTGAGGCTGGGCCTCCTGCTGGCTCCGCTTGTTTGCAGCTTGCTGCTCCCTCGCCGGCGGGAACTTCCTGGCTTACCTGTTTCGCCCGCTTCTCCCAAAATTAAGCCGACCAGCTGAAATCAGTTAACTGGCTGGGTGGCGCGTTGGTAGTTGTGGTCGTGTAGATAGTCAGCGGTGGTAGGCTATAGCCAGTTGTAATAAATGCAGGCCTCGAGACCCAAGGAAATGCCCACTGTGCTCAGCTGAATGCTTGGCGTTGCGTCTTAGCTCCTCGATCTGCACCCTGTGTTCCCACCTTGGAGCTGTGTCCTGGTGTTGCTGTTTCTTGGGGTGCCCGCGCACAGAGCTGGCAGTTCAGCATGAGCCTGGGTCCCTGAGCTCCACTCCCATCTTCCGGAGGAGCTGGAAATCTTGACGCTCGGCGCTGGGGCCTGCCTAAGGTGGACGCCTGCCTGTCTGCACTCGGTGTCACGGGGACGCTGTCTGGTTTCTCGTGCCTCCAGGAGAATCCAGTTCTTAGTTTGTCCTTGGTGCATTCTGACCCCTGGAGTTAGTGAGTCTCCTTAGGAAGGGTTCATGGCCAGACCCTGGCCCCACAAGTGAGCGTGAGCGAGGGGTCGGCTCCAAGCATCTCTCAGTATGGATGCTTTCTCAGACGACACGGGCTCCCCCCATGCTTTGTGCTGGGAACACATAGATGACGAAAGCTGGGGGGTCATAGTTGTGCTCGTGCGCGTGCACGCATGCGTGTGCACCTGGGGTGGTGGCTGGAAGGAGGGGAGACACAGGTAGGGGATGGAATTCCCGCTGGCCAGCACAGCACCGGGAGCATCGGATCAGTGATCCAGCTGGAGAGGGTGGGCCTCAGGGACGGGTTAGCACGAGCGTGATTAGCGTAAGCACGAACACCCGAGCCGGCGCACGCTTGAGGGACAGCTATTGGGATGGAATCCATTGAAGCGTTTTGGGTTGACGAGTAGGAGCGGGTGAAAAATAAGTAAGTTGCAGCTGAAGGAATGAAACACCTGTAAAAGCCCTGAAGTGCGTGAGAACATGCTGGCCCCGAGATGGTGGGCGCCCTGGTCTGGGCCCCCAGGTGTGAGTGGTGAGCGAGGAACCAGAGACGCGAATTGTAAGGACCCTCGCACGCGCTGTGCTCAGGAGGGAGAGTTCACTTCCAGGGTGAGGGATGGTGTTCAGTGCCAGCCTGGGAGAGAGTCTTGCGGTGGAGGAGAGGTGATAAGCTGGCGCATGCGCACAGGACTGGAAGTGGGAAAGGCCGTGGGAGACTGATAGGAATGTGGGTGGGAAAAGGGAAGGCCTGGCTGCCTGGGCAGGGGCACGGGCGTGCAGTGGCGCTCCGCTGGCCTTCAGGGGCTGTGCGGAAGAGACTTAGCTCCACGGTTGGGCCTCACGTTGTAAGAATTTTGCCGTTTTTCCCACTAGCAACTTTCCATCCTGGTTGCTGAAACCTTGTAGTCAGGCTGCTGGGCCTCCCACCAGAATGAGCGAGGGAATGCCCGGCACGGGAGTCCCCGGGCGCGCCTCAAAGTAGCCGCTCGCTCCACCTCATGTAGATGTGGGAGGCAGTAGGTACAGGGTGCAGGCCGGTGGCAGGGAGGGGGGAGTCAGGTGAGGGTGTGCAGTGTGGAGGTGTGTCTGACTGCCGTGGCATGGGAGGCAGCTCCGCCCCTGGCCGAGGCTGGGTGGCTGAGCAGGTGGTGGGAGCCGCACGCACCGCCCGCACGCACGCACGCACCCGCTGCTCCTGCCAGTTCTGGTCAGTGAGGTGGTGCTGTCCCTGTGGCTGGTTTCGAGTCTTTAAGCGCGCTCTTGTGCCATCACAGCTAGAACAGGAGAGAAGAGAGGCGGAGATGAGGGCGAAACGGGAAGAGGAGGAGCGAAAGAGGCAAGAAGAACTCCGGAGACAGCAGGAGGAAATTCTTCGAAGACAGCAGGAGGAAGAAAGGAAAAGGCGGGAGGAAGAAGAGCTTGCCCGGAGGAAGCAGGTACACCTCTGGGCACGCTGGCCTGCAGGCGGCCTCCCGCTGGCCTTGCGTCCTCCCGCTGGCCTTGTGTCCTCCCACAGGGCACAGCCTCCCCCAGATCCACAGGGTTAGCAGAAGGTTGGAACCTAAGGGACGCCCTCCCTTCATTTAAAGGAATGTCTGTGAGCCAGCAGCCCGCAGGAGGGTGTGTTTTTCAGTCCTAGTAAGTGGTTGGAGTTGATTTATTTCGTATATTTCCTGGAGTTTGACAGCCAATTGGATTTCAGAAGCGAAAGCTCTTTACCATCAATGGCTTGAGCAGTTTTCGTGTTTCTTGGCCGTTTGTATATTCCTTTTTGGGAATATCCTGACCCATTTTTTCAGGAACCCACCCACCTCTGTGATAACCTGTTCTTCTAGCCTTGACCTCAGATTTCATACATGCTAGTGGCCCCACCGCAAGCGGTTATCTGAAGCAGTCACCTCCATGTTGCAGTCGCAGCTAGTACTGCTAAGACTCACTCTCGTGTTAGGATGGCAGGACACCGAGAAGTCTGGCAGTAAGGAAGTCTGTTGAACTCTGTGTTGCTCGTGGTTCCTCAGTTACTTCAGCACGGGGAATGTTTTCCTGTGCACGTGCCCTCTGTGGGGCTTCTGTTCCTCAGTGCGTGTTCCTTGTCACGTGGCTGCACTTGATACTCCTGACGAGAGAGCTGACTCTGCCTCACCAGGCACTTCTGGTGACTGTTGAATTGGCCTCTCTATGTGTTAGGCGCTCTCAGTTGATTGGAAAAGTCGCATGCCATGCTGGGGTGTGGTGTAGCAATATGTGTCCCTCAGTTACATGTAGTGCTGCAAACCAGAGTTGGCTCAAAAAAAGGGATACAGTTGTAGAGCTGGGCGTGCTAGCAGGTGCCTGTAATCCCAGTTACCTGGGAGGCTGAGGCTGGGGATCACTTGAGTCCATGGGTTCAAGACAACCCTGGGCAACATAGCGAGACCTCCTCGTCCCTTAAAAAAAAAAAAAAAAGATACAATTGAAAAACCAAGCTATTAATAAATTAAAATGTCGTCTTAATACCTGGGGGGTTGGGGATAGGTGGGCTGGGGAGTAGGGGTGAGCAGAGTTCTCAGAAAAGGACCTCCCAGTCAGGACCACCAGTATGTTGCTGCTGGTGGTACCGAAGCCTGGATCCGATGTGTCTTCTCTAGGGTTAGTCAGCTACTGAGGTGGCCAGTGTGCAGACTGGGACACACTCCCCAGCGCAGTCACGCCCGCTGCTGGTGTTCCCATACAGATGGCCGTGACTCTCCCATGCCTGCGCCACACTCGGCCGCAGCGCGCGCACACAGACGTGCACGCTGGACCCTGGGTGTCTTCTTATCACAGGTGACGGTGTCAGCGTCTTGGCAGCAGATAGCCGCTTCCTTTTTATGCCATTTATTGAGACCCAGTGTTTCACACGCATCCTCCCTTTTCTAAATAAAGGAAGAGGCCTTGCGACGCCAGAGGGAACAAGAGCTTGCTTTAAGGCGACAGCGAGAAGAGGAAGAAAGACAGCAGCAAGAAGAAGCGCTCCGGAGGCTGGAGGAGCGGAGGAGAGAAGAGGAGGAAAGGCGGAAGCAGGAAGAGTTGTTACGCAAGCAGGTGACTGGAGCCTTTACTCTTCTTGTGGAGGCTTTGACACCGGGGATCAGGGTCTGAGGAATGACTAGGGTGGTGTAATAGCCTATTTCAGACTTTCTCAGGTTGCTGAGAACGACTTCAAGACCTTGGTATTTTTGTAATAACTTTTCTGCATGTACCTATAAAGCTGAGCAGAGTATCAGGCTTGGAGCAACTCTGGAACGAAGCCAGTTTACCTCCCCAGAAGCTCAGTCCGGTGCTGCCTGGCGTGGCCCGTGGCGTGAGCGCTCGCAGCAGCTCCCGTCCGTCCATGTGCTGTCTGCCGCTGTCCCTGACGCCGGACTGATGTGAATGTTAAGAGCGCACAGGGTATTTGGCGGGTAGGCGTTCTTTTCCAAAGTGTTAGATCTTCCAGAGAAACTTGGACGGCAATAGGGTTTCCTCTGTTTTCATCCTATGTTAGGGTTGCACGTTAGTCACAGAAAATCAGTATTTTGGTTGGTGCATTATTCTTATTCCTGCCCCTTGACACATTATTACTGAATAAAGCGCATCATTGACCGAAATTTCCTCAGTTTTCCCTAATGTTCCTTTTCTGTCCCAGGACACCATCCCCAAATGCCTACCTTTAGTTGCCATGTTTCGTTACCTTTTTCCTGTGCAAGTTTCTCAGACTTTGTGTTTTTCTTGACGTTGATGGTTTTGTGTTGTATGGTGACTCCCTTAGGGATTGGTAGCTTGGTTCAGTGGTTAAACCGGGGTGACGGGTGCCTGGAAGGATTGCTGGGGCAAGGTGCTGCTTGGGTTGCAATCCACCAAGTTTCGTCTTGTCACCATGAGCAGCGACTGCTGCCATAGACCTTGATAACCGGCTGCAGCAGCGCGTACCAGGCTTCTCCGTGGTAAAGATGCTCTCTCCCTGCCCCGCCCCGTTGTTGTTAGAAAGAAACGCTTTCGTGCAGGCTGCCCTGGAGGGTGTAAATTCATGTTCAGTCAGGTCGGCTAAAGGCTGGATGTTAACTGCTTTTGCCGAGGTCTTGAAACTGAGAAATCTCAATTCGGTTGGTGCTAGATAGGTTGTGTGTTGCTTTGGTGGTCGGCTGGTTTATTTAGCAGTTAGCATAGTCAGTTAAAGTTCTAGCTGCAAGTGGTTATACTTGTTTTCCTGGTGGACTATAAGACTTTTAAAGAAATTTTTCTTTCCTCCAGAAGCCCACCTGCCCTGTGGGTAATGATCACATGAGAGATGAATGCTACGGGTAGGCTGTGTTCAGCTCTGAGACAGCGTTCACTTGAAAGTGGCTTAAATAGTGGATACATTTTTGCCCCACATATCAAGGAGTAAGGCAATCCTGTGGCTTCAGCAACTCAGTGATACCTGAAGGGTTCCAGGCTGCCTTCCCACTTCTTTCCGCTGTATTGTTTCATGGTGTGCGAACTTCTGAGCTCAGCTTTTCCTCCTCTGGTTGTGAGTTGGATTCCACACACTTGTATATCCTACATCCAAAAGGAGAGGGGGCGTTCTCTCATCCTTTCCTGTTGTTTGGAAAGAATGTCTTTTCTAGAAGCTTCCCAGGATGCACCCTTTTGGTTGAAGTTAAGGACCTGGGTCCCTCTAGTTATCTGGGAAGTTTAAAGAGTTAGAATCTAGCACTGAGAATCGCTGATGTGACCCAGGTGACTTTGTCTGCAAGGGAGAAGCCTGACTGGATGGTGGGTGGATAGATGGAAACAGTTGCTGCTGCTGTGGGGCTCTAGCGAGTAGAGAGGAGGGCAAGGTGTGGACACGTGGAAAAGCCAGGAAGATCCTCCCTGAGGGGCTGGTGTCCGCCCTGCGTTTTGAGAAGGAACAGTGAGACAGCACTGCAGGCCTGGTGGGGTGCTTTGAAGGAAGGTGTGGAGTGTTCCAGAGGGCATGGTGGTCTGGCGTGAGGGAGGGCAGCAGAAGGAAGATGAGCCGGAGTCTGGAAAAGAGAGGACGGAGGTGGAGGGTGGGTCGAGGAGACATTTTCTCTGGACCTAGGGTTGGAGGCCGCAGGGAGAACCAGGGGCGGCACCGTAGTTCCAGAACTGGCTCTGGTCTCAGCGCCTACGAGGGTGCTCTGGTGCCCCGAGAAGCCCGTCGGCCTTGGTGCCGCTCTTCCCGGAGCTCGGTGCGGAGTGAGAGGCATGCCGGGCAGCGTTCCTTCCAGGCAGGAGTTCGCGCGCGAGTCAGACCTTTATCCCGCAGGCCTGCCGGGCCTCGGTGACCGCAGCGAGTCTTGTCAAGCTCTGCTTCTTTGGGGTGCACTGCCGTGAAGGGCGCAGAGGAAGACGGTCCCCTTTCCACGCAGTCTCGTGCGCGCGGCAGGCACCGTGAGCAGCGCCTTCGCCTGCTCTGCCGCCGGCACACGTGATTCATATTTTTCTCAAAGAATTAAAATTTCTTCTCATTTTTCCTTCTACAAAGGAAGAGGAGGCTGCAAAATGGGCTCGGGAAGAGGAAGAGGCCCAGCGTCGATTGGAGGAGAACCGGCTGCGAATGGAAGAGGAGGCGGCGAGACTCCGGCAGGAGGAGGAGGAGCGGAAGAGGAAGGAGCTGGAGCTCCAACGGCAGAAGGAGCTGATGCGCCAGAGGCAGCAGCAGCAGGAGGCCCTCCGCAGGCTGCAGCAGCAGCAGCAGCAGCAGCAGCTGGCGCAGATGAAGGTAGCCTGGGGCCGGCCTGGGCTGCCAGCGGCCGAGGGGAGTCAGGCAGGCGCGTGGTCCAGCAGGCAGGGCCAAGGCGCTCTGCTTCCTGCCGGGCTTGGGAATGGCCGGCTGCCGCGGTACGTGTGACCCAGAGCTGAGACGGCGTGTGCGTTCACATCCAGGACCGCATGGGGCTCTGTTGGTCTGCGGAGGGGCCTGACCGTCCCACAGCAGCCACACCATTTTCCCTGCTGTGCGTGAGGGTTCACTTGCTCTCCAGTCTCACCAGCCCTGCTTTCTGGTTTGCTTCTCCCTGGGCGGATGACACTGTCTTTCTGTGTCTGCGTGGCCAGTTGCGTCTCGTGGGAGGGTTCTCTCTCCAGACCTTCGCCTGTTTTCTCGTGGAGCCACTTTTCAGACTTTGCCTGTTTTCAGACTGGATTATCGGGGTTGTGGGAGTTCTTTCAGCAGCCTTATCTAAATATCCCTTCCTATCACCTGGGTTCTCTTTATCTATTTTGTTGCTGTTTCTTTTTCTTTTTGTTTTTTTTTCCTTTGAGACTAGGTCTTGCTTTTTGCCCGTGGAACCGCAGGCTCTCGTTGCCCAGGGTACCACGGACTCAAGCCATCCCCAGCCTCAGCTTCCCAGGTAGCTGGGATGACAGGCGCGCGCCACCACGCCCAGCTATATTATTTTGGGACTAGGTCTCGCTGTGTTGCCCCAAACGGGACTCAAACCGTGATCCCTAGCCCCAGCTAGAGGCTTCATAGGCTGAAACTTACAGGCACACACCACCGTGCCCGGCTGCTGTTCTTGTTTATGCTTTGGGCATCATCTGAGAATTTATCTCTTGTGACATTTTTCTTTATTTAGTCTCTTTCATTTTGGTAATTTTATAACAACTCCAGCTTTCTTTGTGGTGACTGTTTGCCTAGTTTGATTGGATTCTTAATCTAGTCCCATTCAGTGATAACATTGATGTAGTTGGATTTATGCCTACCATTTTACTTTATTATGTCTGTTCCTGTTTTCCTTCTTTGCTGCTTTTTTCGTATTAACTATTTTCTACTAACTGCACACCTAGCTTAATAACCTACATTGGTGGATTTAATATCTGCAGTCTAACATCGCATTTTAATTTCTTCAATGATTTTTACACACTGAGTTTTTTGAAATTATTAGTGGTTGCCCTAGGGTTTAACATAATATATGTACAGTAACTTTCCAAAGTCATCTTTAGATCTATTTTAGCCTAATTCCAGTTTGACGTAGAAATGCCTTATAGCTCCGTTCCCTTCCTTTCTGTAGGATTTAGTGCTCTGTAAATGTTACAGATGTCATGAAGCAGTGTTACAGTTCGTGCTTTATGCTCTCTCTTTCTGTGAAGGGGCAGTGCATAGTCTCATTATTTCTGTTTCTCACTGGTACCTGTGAACTCAAGTTAGCGTGTGGAGTCATTATGTTCCCACCTACCTTTTTCTTGTGTTGTTGTGGCAAATATATTCAATTTTTATGCCAGTAGGCCCAACACACCATACGCATTGTTTTATATAGTTGTTTTTTAAATCAGTTAAGAAAGAGCATGCATGTATTACTCTTATAATTGCATAATTACTTCACTGTCTTTGTTTTTTAAAATTACATACAGATTTGAATTACTTTGTGAAATTACTTGCTTTTAGCCTGAAGAATTTCCTTTGTTACCTCTCATAAGACTTGCTGTAAATTTTCTGGATTTTTTTTTTTTTTTTTTTTTTTTTTTTCTGGAAACTAGGTCTCGCTATGTTGCCAGGAGAACTGCAGACTCTCGTTGCTTGGGGTATCCTGGACTCAAGCGATCCCCAGCTTCAGCCTCCCAGGTAGCTGGGATTGCAGGCGTGTACTAACACGCCCAGCTATTTTTTTTGAGACTAGGTCTTGCTTGCTATGTTGTCCTGGGCAGATCTCGACCTGCAGACTCAAGCGATTTCCAGTCTCAGTCTCCTGTCCTAGGCTGGGATTAACATAGCATTTTAATTTCTTCAGTGATTTTTATCACATTGAGTTTTTTGAAATTATTAGTGGTTGCTCTAGGGTTTAACATGTTAACACATATATATATGTATATATATATATATATACATATATGTATATTAACTTGTTAACATATATATGTATATTAACTGCCACCACAGCCGGCTTAATTGTATGAATTTATCCCAGCATGTCTTTAACTTTTATTTTTGAAAGATATCGTTATTGGATATAGGATTCTTGGTTGACAGTTTCTTTTCTGAACTTTATAGTTTCTTGATAGTTTCTTTTTTCTGAACTTTAACCATTTCACCCCTCTGCCTTCATCCCTCCATCATTTCCAGTAAGATGTTAGCTGTTGATTTTATTGTGATTCCCTTGTAAGTGGCAGTTTGTTTTTCCTCTTGCTGCTTTCAACATTTTCTCCTTGTTTCCATGGCATTTTTGCCATGAAGTATATGTTTGTCTCTGTGTTTACTCTACTGAGCAGTTTGTGGAACTTAGAGAAATGATATCTCATATTTCTCCAGAAATCTTCTTTATCTGTCTTCATTCTTTTTCCTCTTCTTTGGATTGTGGGGTGTCTGTTAATATTCAAACTCACCAGCTTTTTTTTGAATAGTTCAGATATACTTTTGAGCTCTTCTGCTAATTCCTTATTTCTGTTATTGTGCTTTGGAGCACCAAGATTTTTTGGTTCTTAAAAAAATATGTCCCTTTGTTGATATTCTTATACCTCTTGTCTCCTTTACCATTTTAATGTTCTGTCTCTGAACATATTTACAAGACCTGTCTGTCAACTCTGACATCTGGTCACTCGTAGGCAGTTTCTGTTGTCAATTTTTATTTTATTTTATTTTTTTGAGACTAGGTCTCACTATTTTTTTTTGCCTGTGAAACCACAAGTTCACGTTGCCCGGGGTACCACAGACTCAAGCAATCCCCAACCTCAGCTTCCCAGGTAGCTGGATTATAGGCGCGCGCCACCACGTCCAGCTATTTTATTGGAACTAGGTCTTGCTATGTGCTCCCAGCAGGACTTGAACTGCAATCCCTGGCCTGGCTGCAGCTTCCTAGACTGCCACTTACAGGCATGAGCCACCATGCCCGGTCCTTATTCTTTATATATGTCTTTTTTTTTCTTCTTTCTCTTTTTCCCTTTTTTCCTTTCTTTACATGTCTTATTTTTGGTTGTCAACTGAACTTTTATAGTAATCTGTTTGCCAACTCTGGTACTGACTCCTTACCTGCCCCATCATCAGCATTTGCTTTCTCTTCCCCTCCACAATAGCATCAAGCCTCTGCTACTGCTGCTCCGGGAGAGCAGACTCAGCGGTGCTCACAGCCATGGGATGGTATTGCTTGGCAGGACACTCTGCTTTTTTCCACATTCATCTGTTTGACTCCAGTCATTGCTAGCAGATTGTTCTCTCTCTCTCTCTCTCTCTCTCTCTCTCTCTCTCTCTCTCTCTCTCTCTCTCTTTTGTTTCCAGACATGCCCCACAGCAAATGTTCTGTCATGGACTGAACCGTTGAAATAAATGCAGGCTGCTCAGTGAAGTCTGTATTTGAGATTAGCTCTCACTCCAGGAGTACTCTTTCCAACTCTCTCCCTTCTAGTCTTCAAAGTGTCAGCCTCCAGTTCGCCCTGCATCTGCAGTGAATTCAATGAGTCCTTTCCTTTTTGCCTTGAGCCCCACCTCCACTGTCTTTGAAATCATCCCTGTGCTCCAGCTCCTTAATCTCTACACCGTTACATACGAGGTCAGATCCTTTGGGAAGATACCACTATTTCCTGTCCCATAACGTCCACACCCAGGCAGAATCTCTGAATGAGAGCCATGAAGCTGGGGGCAGTGGAGTGCTTTATCTGTGGATGGCGTTCCTGCTGCAGGATAGAGCCATCGGTGGGGGGGCGGTGGGGGGGTCTCAGGTCTTCTTGCCTTCCCTCTCTCAGTGACATGAGACCTCTGCCTTAAAACCAGGGCAGTACTGCGCTCAAGGTAGATTCGTAATGAGTCGGTCCCCATTTTTCTTGAACCCCAACCTCTACTGATTGTGAAATTACCCTTGGGCTCAAACTCCTCGATTTCTACACGGTTGCATTTGAAATCAGATCCTTTGGGAACTGAACTAGAACTAGAACTCTCTGCGGCCATGAGTGCCAAGTCCCATGACTGGGAGCTTGGCACGAAGATGGGCGCCCCCGCTCCTCAGCTGTGCGTGCCTGGAACTTGGGACAGGTGACCAGAACCGGTGTGAGGAAGGCGAAGCCATGCCTCTTCCTAGAAACCAGATTGCTGGTTGGCCGCTGTGGCAGGGGCGGGCACTCTTGTCTGTTCTCCTCTAGAGCTGTTTCCGTCTGGCTGGGCTGGGCGCTTGAGAGCTGGTTTTGGTGCAAGCACCACCGACCTTCTGGCCCTACCAAGCTCTGGCTCTTCAGCTGTGTGCCTGCGGGGGCGTTCCCAGAGGCTTTGTGTGACTGGAAGCGGAGTCGCCAGTCTGGCGGAGCGGTTCAGGTCCTCGGGCGGACACGCTGACATGAAGCCCTTGAGAACACGTTGGCAAGTTTGCGGTCTCTGTGCCAGGCAGTGGAGTGATTCTCGCTTCTTTTCTTAAACCAGCCGAGGAGGGAAACGAGACCCGGGGGGATCACAGAGTGCGCTGCGCGGGGAGAGGGCTGAGCGAGGGGCAGGCCGGTGGGCAGCCTCTCCCGGTGGGCAGCCTCTCCCGGTGGGCAGCGCAGGCTGTGGGCCGAGCTGGAAGATGCCCCGCGGCGGTGCTGGCAGAGCTGTGGCTGTCACTTCCTCTGAGCAGATGAGACGTACCAGCAGCTGGAGCTCTCCGCAGATGCTTGTCTGTGTGTGAAGGAGACGCAGATCTGTTCTGCTTTACCCCAGGGAGGAGATGCCTGAGTCGTGAGTGAGAGTTTGGTGGAGTGTGTGTGGCTGAGCAGAGAGAAGGAGCTGGTGGCGCCTGAAAGCAGAGCCCTTGTCAGGAGGTGTGGTGCCTCTGTCCCTGGGACCAGAGACGCGGGGCTGATTCCGGAGGCACGGCACGGAAGGTGGTGCGGTCATCCCCTGGGACTTTAGACGGCACCGGCAGCTAGTCACTGGTTTTCTGCATCAGGGCTGTAAAAGTATGCAAGTTTTCTGCCCTTGCCTTTGGTCTTCTGACTCACCCAGTGTGGAGGCCTGTACAGTCTCACAGGGCTTCCCTGGAGGCTGCGGCCTTGAACTCTGCCGCTTCTTTAAGATCTGGATAGCACCTTGCAGAGTGCCTCGTTTCCTGTGCAGGGTTGTTCTCAGGTCTGCCTCCTCAGACCGCCATCTTTATTCCTTAGCTCTCTGCTGCACCCCTTCCTCACCCCAGCGTAGATACATCTTGAGAAAACCGTTCTCTCTACCTATCACTTTGATGGGAAAATGCTAAAGATCATGTATTTGGTAGTGATGAGAGCTCTCATCTGAAGAACTTTTTTTCTGTTTGGCATTTTGTTTTGATGCAAGCCTATATATTAATTTTATGGAACATTTTAAACCCGGGTAGATTGTTTTTTAGTTATTTTTATTTGCTTGTTGTTAAGAACCATAAGACATCTCCCCATTGTAGTGCTTGTATTTCTTTGGCCCAGAAGACTAAAGAGGGGTTTTAGTATAAGCAGGTTTTTCAGAGTAAGAAAGTGCTCAGAATCCAGATTACGCTCTGCTTTGCTCAGTAAGTCTAAGGGAGAGGAAAAGTAGAATCACCTACTTCAGAAGAGCTTGGTACTCATGACTGGAACCTGAAATCTCGTTGCCAGTGACTGCCTTTCACAGAGGACTGCCCGAGAGCTGTGCCAGGCTCTTCAGAGGCTGCTGTCTTCTGTCTTCAACCGTCTCCTTCTCCTTTTCCCTGTGGAAAGTAGCACCTTGTCTCCTTCTATTGCCTGCTTGGGTTAAACTTTTTGTGATTCTTTTAAAGTTCACTCCTTCCTCTTTCTGTCTGTATTTTTCTGTTAAAATGTCAGTGCCAGATGTAACAAGTTTTCAGTTCCAAAATGGTTGACCAAATAAAAGTGTGTTGTGTTTTAAGTTCTTTTATAAAGTCTTAGGTTTGGGGTAATGGCAGAAATATGTAAAGGATGCAGACTGGCTGGGAGAACAGTATGTACAAGAATTGAAAAAGAGACATTTGAGTTGAATGTTGATGTAAATGGGGTTTAAGGGAAGATGATAATTCTGTGAGGCTCTGTTGCCACTGTGCTTCCGTGTTTTCTCATGGACGCCTTTGCCTTTCTGTTTTGTTAGCTACCTTCTTCTTCAACGTGGGGCCAGCAGTCCAATACAACAGCATGTCAGTCCCAGGCAACGCTGTCATTGGCTGAAATCCAAAAACTAGAAGAGGAACGAGAACGGCAGCTTCGAGAAGAGGTAAATTTTAAAGGTGAAAATGCTCTAGTCAGACAATATCCCAGAGTAGCCATTGTGCGTGATGGATTAATGGTTAGTAAGAATAATTGCTGTCAGAATTGCTGTTGTGTCTGAATTCAGTGCCCACTAGTAAGCTCTTTAGTCTGTAGTTTGGTCATTCTAACATATAATGAAAAACATTCAGAGTAATATGAATGTGATGCTCAGTTACTTTAAAGATTGTTAGTGTAACTCTTGAGAGGATAAATCACAAATGAAAGTACACAAGACTATTAAAATTGTGTGTGAGCTGAAAGGGATGATGCTAGCTGAAAGTCGGAAGGAAAAACGTGAATACCAGAGGGGTCACTTGAGTGTGGAACATGGGTAAATCAAACAAAAGGGCAAGAAGTAGTCAAAACTAACAAGCTGACCATAGGACCAGAACACACAGCAAAAGATGGGGAGGGAGGGCCTTAAGGGAGCACGGTGGCAGGCACGGGTGACAAGGTGGCGGGAACTCTGGGAGTACAGCAATGTAAGGAACTTTTTTTTTTTAAGTAAAGAAAAATTGTGGTGGATTTGTGCAAATACCCTTCTGTAAATTAATTTGACTTTTAGAATATAGAATACAGTTTTCTTAGCGGATTGAATTTTCCGGCCAACTCGGCAAAATGTGAAACATGACAAAAGAAGCAACTGTGCTCATGGGCTGTATCCGTTAGGTCGTCATTTGGATGGTGAGATAGACAAGCATCAGAGAGAGGTGGACGGGAGGATGGCAGGTCTTGACAAAGAGCAGAACATGATGGAGTCAGATGGTTCGGTTCAGCATGCCACTGCTGCTACACCCACCCACAGCGTGTGCCCGGTTCCTGCTCACACTCAGAAGGGGTGGGGGGAGCCAGGCGCCAACAGACAAAATGCTCCACTTCCCTCCAACTTACCCTCTTGCTGAAACTCCTATCTCAGCAAGATAGCAGAGATCACTAGACACGTGGGGCATTAGAAGTTGTTAAATGCCAGAGAGACAAAGTAATTGGAAGGTGTGGGAGTTGGGTGTTTGGTGGTGGTGGTGGTGGTGGTGGTGAGTGTTCATCTAAGGTTAAGTCGGGCCTGCTGGGAAGGCCCCTGAGAAGGCACGTTGAGGTGGCCGTCTCGAAGGAGGAGCTCTCTGGCTGTGACTTGAGTGGAGCAGTGGTTGGTGAGAGGGTACAAGTTGGCTCTGGGTCTGGGTGGGTGGGTGACTGAAGCCACAGTCTGTAGAGAAGTGGGCCTTGTCTGCACACACCCACCAGCTGATCAGAAAGTCTCTTCACATTAAACATTGTGCTTCCCCCACTCTCTTTAACAAAGATGGAACTTTTTGGATTCATTTCACTTTCTAAAAGGGCATCCGCAAACTGCAGGACAGAGTATGTCCTGCTCTGCAAGGCTGGCGCTTGTGCCAGTAGTTCTGGTTTCTGATGAATGAGGAAGTATTAGTTGCAGTCCTCAGCATGGGAGCCACAGGTCCTTCATTTCTCTCTGTTGAAAGTCAGAGGTCACCTCATTTGCATTTTCATCTGACTAATTTCCCTCAAACTCTTGTTACATCTCGTGCTTCTCAAGGGTACAGCAGGCCACGCCGTAGAGGTTTCCCTCTTGGGGAGCCAGAGAGACTGGGCTTACTGTTCTTTGCCTCACCCCTGCTCATCCCCCCTCCCCCCCACAACCATTGTCATTTCCACGTTACCCTTCGGACCCAATTCTAGTGCTCTCTCCTGTTCTCCATTGCCATCTTTTCACCTTTTTTTCACATGGGGTATTTCCTTAATCTGAACTTTTCTCTCTCTCTGTTGGGTTTTTATGTGCCCTGTCTTCAATTTCTCTGAGTTCTCATTTTGTTCTCCAAGCACTTCCTTATATAGCCTTATTCTTACTGCGTGCTGCCTCTCTATTGCATCATGATGTGCTGATGACTTGTCAACAACAGAGCTAACTGCTTTCTCTGTCTTGTTTCCATTTCCGCTGCGTTTTTTCTGTTTGGTTTGGGCTTTGGCTTGATCATAGAAACTTCGTCCACTGCTTGTTGTCCGGGCTTTTGGCTCATATGAGAATTAAGGCACCAGAAGCCGGTTGGGTTCTAGAGCAGACAGCGCTGTGGTGGCTGTCTGTTGCGGGCTCTGATGGAGCGGGCTGCGGGGGGCTACCCTGTCACTTGGGGTCCTTGTTTTCTTGTGTACCCCCACCCAGTAGCCCGCCAGTCTCATTCTCCATCTCTGAAGAGAAAAGCTTTTGCTTTCTGATGGAAGAGGGAGAGAGCACTAGTCAACTGCACGGGGTGGGGAAGGCTGGGATCTGACTGCTGCTTTTTATGGAATTTCGGGCTGGTTCTCATACCTGTAACACCTCAACTTCCTGTATGGACTCACCTGCTTCTGAGCTTCTTTACTTAGGTCTCCCCTTGCTGGTTCTGTTGCATTTGACAGTGTTATTTCCAGCTATTAAAATCCGTTGTCTGTGTCCTTACTGGGTTTATGCTTATATGTAGATATGTAGATAGATATATAGATAGATATAAATCGATAGATAGATAATATATGTATGAGAGAACGAGAATGTGTATGTTATTTTGGTGGGAAATGTAGGAAATAAGCATGTATTTTTATATATATATATATGTATATGTATATACATCATTTCTGTGTTTACTTAAGCGCCCCAACTAATTTTAACGGAGTAACTGCATCTTTTAAATACTCTCTTCTAAGTTCCTGTGGCATTTCCCATTTCTACTTGCAGCAAAGGCATGAACCCTGCCAGGTGTTTAATTTTACATAGCTGCTGTGTACCTGTGTTCCATTTAGTCCACCGGATACTGTTAACTACTGTCTTCAGAACCAGAGTCCTGAATCAGCTTCTCTTTTTGTGCAACAGCAAAGGCGCCAGCAGAGGGAACTGATGAAAGCCCTCCAGCAACAGCAGCAGCAGCAGCAGCAGAAACTCTCAGGTTGGGGCAATGTCAGTAAACCGGCAGGCACGGCCAAATCTCTTCTGGAGATCCAGCAGGAAGAAGCCAGGCAAATGCAGAAGCAGCAGCAGCAGCACCAGCAGCAACACCAGCAACCAAACAGAGCCCGGAGCAATGCGGTGTGTGTCTCCCCTGGCCGCCGCCTCTCCTGAGCCGTCTCTTCCGCTTGGCGGGTGTGCTCTGGCACCTTGGTGCTCTTAGCTCTGATCGCCCGTCTCTTTCTCCCCAGCAGCATTCCAGCCTGCACACCAGCATTGGGAACTCTGTTTGGGGCTCCATCAGCACTGGACCCCCTAACCAGTGGGCATCTGACCTGGTCAGTAGCATCTGGAGTAACGCCGACACTAAAAATTCCAACATGGGATTCTGGGACGATGCCGCCAAAGAGGTGGGACCTAGGAATTCAACGAATAAAAATAAAAACGCCAGTCTCAGGTAGGGTTCACAGATGATCAACGTGATGCTCCCTGGTGGGTTGGGGGAAGGAGGAGTTTGGGTAGTGGGTAGGCAGGAAAAGGTAGCTCTTTGGTGTGTCTTTATTTCAGTCTGTGGGTTAGCATGTGAGATCAGTTTCGCGGTTGCTTTCTTCCCCATGGAAGCACACCTGTGCCATTGCCGGGGCCACCTGCTTGGCACCGCTCCGTGCCCGGCGCACAGTGACCGCTTAGTGGATGCTAGGGCCAGTGTGTGCACTGTTGCTGAGTGTTTCTCCAGGGTAACCCCTAGACCATAGCATTTGCTTCTGAGTTTGTATTTTCAGGTTCCTTTAAACTGTACTGTACTGGGTATTAGAAACGTCTCTGAAATGACCTTCAACCTGTTGGTTTTTATGATAAAGTTACATTTCACCTTCATCTTTCTTTCCTCAGTATACAGCGTTGTTGAATGAGCATGGGTTGTAGTGTTAAATATTTGAATGCAGTACCCAGCACTACCACTTATTAGCTGTGTGACCTTGGGCAAGAGGGAACCTCTTTGAGCCTCAGTTCCCTCATCTGTAAAATGAAGATGACAGCAGCTACATGGGTGTGGTTGTGAAGAGTAAACACATGTCTTCAAAGTAGTTAGTAAAGTGCCTGGCACATAGTAATTTACTTAATAAATGGTAGTGTTGTTCCTTCTCGACTGAGGACCACATGGACTATGAGTAGGATACTAAGTGCCTGTCAGCTCACTGAGCGTCTTTGCCAGGCACTGTGCCCTAGGCCTTTGGACAATGTCTTTGCTCCTTGTGGCAACAAAGAAGTGTGAGCGCCATTTTACAGATGAGGAAACTGAGGCTTAGCAAAATTAAAAAACTTACTGAAGTACACATAGGAAGAACTTAATCATTTCTCTGAAAAGAGGCCCTATATTCACAACTCAAATGTCTTAGCCGAGGCCAGATTTCCAGGGCATGTTGAGTAAGCTCTCAATCCAGATATTTGGATTTTTTTTTTAAATATTCCTTTTTTGGAGCCAACCATTGGACTACTGGACGGCCATCCAGTGTTGCCAAGACATTATCTTTTTATGGTGTTGTAGTATAATCATATAGTAAGTTTCTGGGAATATAATATCGCCCTATTGTTTTGCTTTAGTAAATCTGTAGGTGTGTCTAACCGGCAGAATAAGAAAGTAGAAGAAGAAGAAAAGTTGCTGAAGCTCTTTCAGGGAGTAAATAAAGCCCAAGATGGATTTACCCAATGGTGTGAACAGATGCTTCATGCCCTTAATACGGCAAATAACTTGGATGGTAAGAATTGGGGAGGGAACCCAGCATGTGGAATGGCAGAGCAGGACCCACAAAGAAGTTGGCAGATTGAAATGATGGGCCAGACCTTAGGAGGTGAAATCTTACAGAGGTCAAATCCTGCGCCAGCCACAAGAACTTGATTCCTTACTGGGATCATGGCGTTACTTGTGAAAAAGCTGCTGTAATACTGTACTCCAGTAGGTCATCGGTAGTGGCTGAAAGTAAGTGCTGTTGCAGGCTGTTTTGTGATGCATGGGAGAGAGGCGTCCCTAGCTCCGTACTGCTCTCCTTGGGGGACACAGCTGGCCGGATCCAGAAGGAAGGTGGTCAGTTGTCATGGTGGGAACAGAGGGCAGCTCTGGGGAGAGCAGCCCGAGTCAATGTGAGAGTATCCCCTCCCCGCCTTTGGGGCAGGGGTGAAAGTCCTGTGAGACCCCAAGTGGTTATTTTGTGTTGCCGGAAACTAGGCTGAAACTAGGACCACAGAAGTGAGAGGGCTCAGTGCTGGAAGGAGCGGCCCCAGTGGGCAGCTGTTCACAGGGCAGCGCTCCACCTCAGCGAGGGAAGTGCGCCTGTCCCCAGGCCCGGACGCTTGAGTGGAGCTGGTCAGGTTGGCATGGGAGGGGTCCCCCTGCCGGATAGGTCGGGTGGAACTAGTCCCCCTCTGGTGTCTTACTTAGAACCAAGGGCCTTTCAAGAACAGAGCCATGGAAGACTCGAAGGGCTCCTTTGCAGCATTGTCACCGCGTCTGGTCTGAAAGAGCCAGAGAAAGTGAAAGCAAGCAGCGGCGATGACTACCATCCATTAAGCACTTACGTGTGCTGGGCACTTTCTAGGGGCGAACAGGTGTTACCCCAGTTGTTTCATTTTCTCGGCAGTGAAAGTTGTCGATAGACCTTTGCTGTGGATGTGATGTTATCCCCATTTTATAAATTAGGGACTGGAGGCTCAGAATGGTTAAGTAACTCAACTCATCAAGGTCACACAGCCAGCAAATTTCAGAGTCAGGTTTTAAACCCATGTCTGTCCAACTCGGATACTTTTGCTTTTCTCCTGCACCACACTGCTTGCATGTTCCATTTGATTTCTGGACTGTTCCTTCAGTGAAGTGAAAGCTCCAGAAGAGTATGAATGTATCGGAAGTATCATAACAATACATTCTGGGTGAATTTAGGAGGAGAAAGAGTGAATCCCCTAATTACTTGTCTTAGGCGAGCAATTGTTTTCAGTTCACGTAATATTTAGTCTCTGCCAACATGTAATCAGTGAGAGTAGACCTGTGTGATCTGTGTTGGATGCGAGGCGCGCTCAGCTTTCTGGGCACCGCAGTCACGGACAGGCTCTTCTGCAGAGTGGGTCAGGGACGTTTAGCACAGTAGCTGTATACCTTTCCAGCTTCCATCACTGATACCTGTGCTAGGTGTGGCACTATATTGAAAACGGAAACTGTTTTTTTTCCTATGTGATTTCATTGTTACTTTTCTGTCTTGTTCCTTCTCATCTTGCAGTTCCCACATTTGTTTCTTTCCTGAAAGAAGTAGAATCTCCTTATGAGGTCCATGATTATATTAGGGCCTATTTAGGGGATACGTCTGAGGCCAAGGAGTTTGCCAAGCAGTTCCTCGAGCGCCGTGCCAAACAGAAAGCCAGCCAGAGGCAGCAGCAGCAGCAACAGCAGCAGCAGCAACAGCAACAGCAGCAGCAGCAGCAGCAGCAGCAGGTATGAGGAGCAGAGTACGTGTGGTGCCGGTGCCCTGTGAGTGGTAGTTCCCTGAAAGGGAGGGTGGGCAGCCAGAAAAGTGGAAGTCAAAGCAAAGGCTCCATTTTTGCACATGCGGTGGCCAAAGCTGTATAACACGTGGCCGGCTCGATGTTTCCACACTCCGTGTCCAGAGACTGCGTGAGTTTCCCCGGGAGAGATGCAGCTGTCGTTCTCTGCTGGCACAGTGACCCGCCCCTGCTTGACCTGCATATGTGCCCGATCAGACTATACGCCCAGGCCGGCCCAGGCCTGCACGTCTGGTTTCAAGTGGTCACGGGCTGTGAGGACGCCAGGGTGTCGGCGCTCAGGACCCACCGTGCCGACTGACAGCTCGGTGCCAGGCCGGGAGCCTGTCCGCCCGTGGTGGGAATGGCGGAGGCCCCGCAGGTCCGATTATTTTCAGGAGTACGTTCTGTACGCTTGCTGCCAACACTGAGTCAGTAAATACCGACCGTTGCTCCTTGGGGAGGTCAAGGGTTAGGGGCCTGCAAACCCTCTGCTCACAGTGTTTCTTCAGCCCGTCAGCGTGCAGTCTTGTTCTGCGTGTTTCTGTTTCAGGACGCGTTTCCTTAGGACATTGCACTCCTGGCTCGCAGCCCCATCATCCACGATTGAGTAAGACTTAGCAGTCCATGTGTTCTCCATGAAGTGCGCTGCAGCCTCCTTCTGTGCTGAGGGACGCTAGGCCTCCTTCATCCTTAGGCCATTTTACACAGCGAAGTCACCCTCCAAAAGCACATAAAAATGTGGGAAATATCCCAGTAGTAAACTCAAGAGACTGTCAGACAAGAGGCAGCGTGTTGGCCTGTTCTCGTCAGTCGGCAGCATCTCCCGGGTAGCCAGCCTTCTCACTGTGGCATGCCACGTGTGTGTCCAGAGTGACTCAGGCGCTGCAAGTGCTGATCTGGCATTTACAGATGCAGCCTAGCAAGTGGGTGTGCAAGCAGGGCACTTGGGTATCAGCTTGGTGGTGCAAGTTTTCTGAAGACAGCTTGGCACGGCTGTGTTCTTACATCCCTTGGTTTTTCTATGGAGCTAACATTTACCTGTTGGTAGTATTCTGGGGATGGGTCAGATACAGTCAAGTGTACAAGGCAGCATGTAGCATCCCTTGGCACAGATGGGCTAACAGGGTGAACTGAGGAGAGGGAAGGATGAAAACATGAGCAGCCCTGGCAAGGGTATCTTAGGGATTCTAAGGGCCGTCAGGGAGCAGTACCAGAGCCTCTTGCGTTTGCTTGCAGAATGGCCATGTCTCTGCAGAGATGGAAAGGTGGAGGCACCGGCGCTTGCTTGTGGGGGGCCCGACTTGGCCCTCTGCAGAGCTTCCTCCAGGCCTCCAGCTAGCTCAGGGAGCTGGTGTGAGTGGCGGGGGGGACACATCGCTTACCGCTCAGCGGAATGTGAGTGGGCAATATTTTGGTGCCATACCCCTTCTGAGCGCGCCGCTGGGAACCGAGCACATTCGCCGACTGGCGTGGTGGTGTGCCCTCAGCCGTGTGCAGCCTGTCCGCCCTCCTGGGCCCAGAGCCCAGCGGGGTCACCTGCCTCAGGTGGGCGAGTGTCGCCAGCTGCCGGGACGCAGGCTGCGCTGTGGTTATGTGCTGTGTGGGCGGCCCGCCCTTGGCGCTGCGATGGCTTCTTCGAAGTGGACGTTAGGTGAGATGACATCAGTGGAACCCGTTTTACCATAGGCTGATGGATAGACACGAGCTAAGTTCTGCAGCGTTTTCAGGTCCAAAGACGTCGTCAGACGCCTAAGAAAAGAGCGTCAGAGCTCATACCTTCTTCAGCCGGGTGACCCCACTGCCCGGGCTGCTCGGGGCTCCAGGCACGCACCAGCCCTGCGCAGAGCACCTGCCGCCACAGGTGCACGCACCCTCATTCAGAGGGGGACGCAGACCCTCACAGGCACAACGTCGGGGTCTGGGAAGAAGCCGGCGTGCCCGGAGGAAGCGCACGTGGCGTGGAGAGCACTGTCACCTCCACACAGACAGTAGCTCCTGCCAGAAATCTTCGTCCTTGTCCTCAGCAGCCTTCTAATGAAGTGGTGCTGAGCCAGACAGGGGTAGCAAGACCTGCAGTGTTTCTGAGTTCCCAGTGGGTGGCAGACTCGCATGTGCTGGGGAGGTGGGGGCAGCCAGGCTGCCCGCGTGGGGGCCGTCCCCCTGGAGGCGCTGAGCTGCAGCGGGATGCCCGGGCAAGCGGGAGAGCAGCGGTTGGTTGCGTGACTCTGCTCAGTGTCATGGCTGCCGGGATCCTGTCGGCTTCCTGCTTCTAAGCGCACATTGGTAAGGTGAGGGCGCAGCACCTGTTTGCTTCAGCTAGGCCAGGCTGCCGTGGTGATGTCGCCTCAGTTGCACCATCTTGTTTTGTAGGACTCTGTGTGGGGCATGAACCACAGTGCACTCCATTCAGTATTTCAGACCAATCAGAGCAACAACCAACAATCCAATTTTGAGGCTGTACAAAGTGGCAAGAAGAAGAAAAAGCAGAAGATGGTCCGAGCAGATCCCAGTCTCCTAGGTGAGTGCAGGCTCGCCGTCGGGCCGAGTGCCGGGGCGTGCTGGGGACAGTGCCGTTTCTCCTGTGCTGGCCCCACGGCAGGCGCTTCTCATGACCGGAAGTAGTCCTCACACGTGTGGGTCTGTCTCGCCAGCTCAGAATAAGCAGCTGGTGTTCAGCGGGCATCTGCGTGCGGGAGCGGAGCTGCGTGTGCTGAGGGGCCGGGAAGATGGACTGTTGCCTCAGGCATTTCGGAGTTTGAGGCCTTGGGTCATGATAAGGTGGATTTCCCAGGATCCCTTTCAGTTTCCTTGGAAGAGGCTGCTGAGAGAGCAGTAAGCGCCGTCAAGTGTTCGGTGCTGGTAGGTGGGGCAGTGGACTGCAAGTCCTGTCAGGTACTGAGAGGTGAGGGCAGGCCTTCCTGTGGCCTCCGAGTACAGCGTGTGGTTCCCAGACGTGCTCTGCTGTGGGCGTGACCAGCGGGAGAGCCAGGGCCCGTCTCCTTTTCCTCCGTGTGGCCAGCAGCTCTCTCTGCTCAGCATCGAGGGCCGTGGTTGCCAGCCGACAGCTCCGTGGGAACGGGGAGCGGGCTTTGGCGCGCTGCTGGGGGGGCAGGGTGAGGCGGTGTCCGGATGGCAGACGGCCTTCGCGGCGCGGTCACTTGCACGCGTTTCTTAAAGTGGCCCAGCAGCCGCACAGACGATGCAGTGCAAGTTCTCTTCCTCGTGGCCGTAACCTAGGCTGCGGTGCAGCCAGCTGTTGCAAGTAGCGTGGCTGTGTCAGCAAAGATGGCAAGCGGGGTGTGGCCCAGTCGGGAGGCCAGCCAGCTAGGGCCACCCGGTGGAAGATGCGGGGCCTGGCGTAGTTTCAGTGGTCAGGGTGGGGAGGGCCCGATGATGTCAGGTTAGGGGCTGGAGTTGGCTAGACACGGCTGGAGGATGGGCAGGTTTGCCCTTTGCTGAGCGGACAAGTGCCGGAGGATGGGCCGACGGCGGTGGTTCAGTGTTGTGTGAGGGCAGGGGCACGGGGCTGAGGCGGCCGGTGGGGTGCCGCGTGGGAGCGCTGGTCCCGCACCAGCCCTGCTTCCTCCCAGGGCAGGATCCTGTCTGGGAGGAGGCAGAATGTCCCGGGCGAAACCTTCACTTGGAGGGCTGCCCCGTGCGTGGAGCTGGCGCCCGAGAGCCTGCTGTGGCGGCTTCCTCCTGCCTGTCTCGGAAATTGGGGTGCAGGGTGCTGGGACAGTCCGAAACAGTTTCGGCAGAAAGAGGTGACTGTGGATTTGGAAGTGCTCGTTCCAGCGTGTGCACCGTGAGGCCCCTCGGCGCAGCTGCGGCGCGGGCGGCGGCCGGCCGGGAGAGCCTTGCCCGCGCCAGGCATCTGCACCGAGCGCTGGTCTGAGCCCGGGCGCCACCAGCGCGCCGAGGAAGGGCTCGGAACAGCGCCCGCGGGCCGGAGGAGCGGGCTGGTCTCGGGTGGGCTCCGAGGGACCTTTCTCTGGGAGAAGAGACGTCCACGGATACGGCAGGGAGGGCGCCCGGAATCCTGTCGCGGAGCCTCGCGTGGGTGGGCTCTCGGGCAGTTTATTTTCATTTCCGAGGAGCGGAGCAGACCGAGTCCCTGACACGCTGCTGGGGGCGCGGCGGGCGACACTGGAGGGGTCCGCGGTGCCTGGCGGTGCCTTCTGGGAAGGAATGAAAATGCCTCGTCAAGCAGACCTTTCCCTGGAGCTCCTCTGACAGTTGCTGGTCTCTCCTGCCTGCTCGTCTCCGTCCGGGCGCCTCTCCGGTTGCAGACTGAGAAACCCCGTCCGCCGTGCGTCGCTGTGTTCGGGATGGAGCAGTTTCTGGTGGGTCCAGAGGCGTTTGCAAGAGCGGCCCTTGGGCACAGGAGGGCACTGCTTCTCCAGCTCGCTCGGGGGGCCCGGCCCCCTGGTGCTCGTGCCTTCCCCGGGACACGTGTCTTCCGCCGGCTCTGGAGCTGCCGCTGTGGCCGCCTCTGTCCACGGAGGGGAGGGGCACGCGCCAGGCGCCTGCCAGCCGTGCGCTCTGCAGGGCGACAGCGGCCTCCGGGCCTTGGCAGCAGCTCTGCTCCTGGGAGCTGCGGAGGCTCCCCTGGGCTGCAGTTTCCAGGCCTGGGCTTCCGGGTGCCCGGAGCCTGCCCACCTGTGCCCCTCGTTCGTGAAGACGGGCCCGGAGACGTGCCTGCGCCTCGGGTCGGCATCGGCGCTGCGAGCCGCCTGTCGATTGGTGTCTGTTTTGTTTGGGGCCACGCGTTCCGTCCCTGTCTTTGCCTGGTGGAAGCTGATGCCGTTTGTTCTCACCAGTTTCCGCCGTGAACGCAGCGTGCCGTCGACGCGTCCAGTCTGTCGTTCGGACGTTTGTGAAGTGGGAATGAGCCGTGCTTCAGGGGACAGTAGTGGCTCTTCTCGTGGGTTTTTCTCGGTCTTAGGTTTCATATTGGCATAACTGAACCGTCCTCTAGGGTGCGAGCACCGAGCCCTTCGTTGTCTTCCAGGGAGAAGGCCCTGGGTGCGGCGCGCGGCATCGGCGGAGCTCAGCTCGGGGCTTGGCGTTCTCGTGGCGCTGGCTCGGAAGCGGCTCGTTCTGCAGCCCCCGGCGGACAGGCGCGCGCGCTTCCCAATGGCCGTGGTTTTTGAGTCAGGAATACGGTTGGCCTGTCGTCTTCGTGTAAGGCTCTTTTGCGTACTGTTGGCCCCATTAGACCGTGTGTTGGGGGACTTGAACGTTCACGTGTACAAGGGGCCGGAGCCTCAGGAAATACGAGCACCCCCTTTGAGACGGGCGCGTGCCCGTGGGCTTCTGGTGCCCGAACAGTAGCTGCAGCGCGCGGGGTATCCCGCATGGCCGCGCCGAAAGCTTTTTGCAGTCTCTCCCCAAAAGAGGCGCTGTCGATCCGCTTCCTTTCTTAGCCAGGCTCGGGTGCGGCGTCCTGACGGGTGTCGCGCATGGCCGGGGGCTTCGTCACGTGAGCGCCGCTGCCTGTGGCCATGGCCGGCCACTGCCGCCGCTCGTTGGCATCCCGCTGGCCGACTGCAGCCCTGCCTCGGGGGCCGCTTGGTGGATGCCGTGGACCGGAGTCCTCTCCCTGCGCTGGGGGACGGCGGGGTCGGCGGCCGCCCCGCGGGGAGAGTGGAGACTTCCTGCTCCCGAGGGGTGGGAGCTGCTGCCGGAGCTGTAGCCGAGGTCCTGCCTGGCGCGGGAGCTGCGGCTCCAGCCGCGGACGGGCCTGACATGATGCTGCCCGCTGCCCGGTCAGTGCTGGGCCGGGCCGTTCCAGCGACCTTGAGGGGCCTCTTTCCTTCTCCCCCTGCCCCCTCCGTTCCTCCTTCAGAGTGTCCTCCTGCGTGAGCTTGGCCCGCGGCCCCAGGACTGGCCGTCGCCACACGAGGCCAGGTTTTGCCCAGGGTTCTGTGAGGTGAGGGTTCTTAGTCCTTTCTTAAGCGGTGATAGGTTTTCCACCCGACCTCTTAGCGAGCGCGTGTCCACCGTGGCCCCCCTCCTCGCTCACCCCGCCCTGATGCCCTTGGTGTGCTCAAGCAGAGGGGCCCGGCCTGGGCTGGAGCTCCCGTGCCTGACTGGGTGTGCTGACTCGCTGCCCGTCTCCTCCTGCAGGGTTTTCAGTCAATGCTTCGTCGGAGCGACTCAATATGGGTGAGATCGAGACGCTGGATGACTACTGAGCCCCCGTCGGCACCGGACTGGCCCTCCTTCTCCTCCGCTGACCATGGATTCTCCACTTCTGGACGCGACACTTATCACCGTTTCCTCTTTTATCACCGCAACAAACCACAGAACCGTCATCTCAGGCCTTTTCTCCTAGCTCTTTGTGTCCGAGACCCTTTAGACCATCTTGTTGGTGAGCATCTCAGACCGCAGATGCGTGGCCCAGACCCTGCGGCCCAGGGGTGGCCGTTGGGGCTACCCCAGCAAGCTGGTCCTGGGCGGCCCGTGTTCACGGGCCGGGGCGCACCTGCCATCTCCCAGAAAGCGTGTTCGGATCTGCCAGTAGCAACTTGCTTTCTCTTGTCGCTTCTTTCTTTCTCAGAAATCCTTCTCTCCCCCCCACTCCCCTTAAGGGCCAGGGGTCTGACTGGTGCAATCATGGAGAGAGTTAATGGTAATGGACATCGGCCGGCAGCGAACACCCAGGGGCCGTGGCCGGCGTGTCGCGCAGAGACGGTCGGCGCCCCTGCCCTGGGCCGCGTTGCCACTGCTAACTTCGGGGTTGCGTCGGAGGCCAGGGCGGGGGGCGCTCCGGCTGGACGGGTCGACGTGTGTACCTTGGCCTGTTCTTTCTGAGCGTCCTTTCCGAGGAAGGGTCCTCGTCTCTCTCCGTGAGGTAGTGACGGTCCGGCGCGCTGACTTCTCCCCGGCACACTCCAGCCTGACTGGACGAAGGAAGCCCTGTGGCCTGAGAGAGGGACTTACTCTTAATTTTCCTTCCTTACAAAAACTGATTTTTTCCCATAAATATTTTTACTTCAGAGGACTAGGACCAGTTTGTTTTGGGCCTTTTTGCTGAAAATTTGTCTCGTTTAAGAGGCAGCTAGGATCTTTACCATATGTATGAATTTGTATAATTTCCTTTCGGATAGGGATAAACTTCTGCTTCTGATAAAAGCCCGGAATTCCATCTGGTTCCTCAGAGCATGGCGTGTGTGTCTTGCTGTGGCCCCGAAAAGGTTTTGTTTAGAGATTCCGGAGTGGCAGTTCACTTGCCTTTTCTGAAACGAGAACAT
>PVHY01012279.1:0-45089 GCA_004024945.1 Uropsilus gracilis | reverse complement strand
GAGGGGAGAGGGGGTGGGAAGAGCACAAAAGACTAGGACGACGGGTCACCGGTGATACGGTGGTGGGAGATCCCCAGGGTCGATAACGATGCAAAATAAAACAAATTAAAAAAAAAAAGTTATACCAGCCCCAGTCCTCCCCAGCCTGAGTCACCCATCGTCCAGCGCGCCCACGCGAGCGTCAGGGCCTGGTCCTACACAGACTTGGCTTCTTCTTGCTCACTCTTCTATGACGCGTCTAATTTCCAGGACCCAGAGACCCCAAGAGGGGTCCGCCCCTCTGCCCGCTGGGCGCCTCTCACCGAGGGTCTCCGTCCGGCTATCGCCAGGGCTGCGGGACGAGCCACGTCCGGGGTGGGTCACTGCGTCACAGACCCACGGGCTCGGGGCGAACCAGCCGTCTTACGTCGTAGTCGGGAAAAGGGAGGAGAAGCTAGACCCAGGCGTGCGGGGAGAGGCGGAGCCACATGTCAGCGCTACGTGAGCCTCGAAGCCGCCGGCATGAGTCGCGGAGAGCTGACCAGAACCGGCTGTTTTGAGCTCAGCTGGGAAGCGGGGCTTTGCCTGCCTTATCCAGGGGCGCGCGTCCGCAGGCAGACGGTGGCCCCCCAGACAGAACTGCAGGCCACTGAGTGCCATGGGCCTGGGCCACCCCACTGGACAGAAAGACAACAACTACCACCACCTTTCTATGGCTCCGGGCTCGCCAGGGCCAAAGGGGCCGCTGCCGGAGCAGCTGGAAGCGTGATGGGACCGTTGCCAAACGGGAGACAAGCCTTCCTTTGAGAAGCGGGCATGCGAACACGCCCCCTGCTGCCGGCATCAAATGCCCATTTTATTCAGGGCATTTAGAGTGTGTGATGACCCCGATGTGGAGGGAATGTGTGATGACCCGGATGTGGAGGGGATATGTGTGATGACCCCGATGTGGAGGGAATGTGTGATGACCCGGATGTGGAGGGGATATGTGTGATGACCCCGATGTGGAGGGGATGTGTGATGACCCCGATGTGGAGGGGATATGTGTGATGACCCCGATGTGGAGGGGATGTGTGATGACCCCGATGTGGAGGGGATATGTGTGATGACCCCGATGTGGAGGGGATGTGTGATGACCCCGATGTGGAGGGGATATGTGTGATGACCCCGATGTGGAGGGGATGTGTGATGACCCCGATGTGGAGGGAACATGAGTGGATTTTTGCCTCAAGCAGCTATTTGCGTTTCTTTGCTCATTGGACCCCTATTTCCTTCGGGGTACCAATACTGGCAACACTTCTGGGTCCTAGGGGGGTAACTGGGGTTGACCCAATCCAGGCGTGGAGTCCTGTTCCCCAAACCACTGGGGCTGGTTCAGATGGGCATGAGGCGTGAGAACAAAACACAAGTAATCAACTTGTCAGTCAGTGGGGGGTGGGGGTGGGAGATGGGGAGTGAGTGAAAACCCTACCCTGTTCCCAGCAGTATTTGGACCCTTGGCTCCTGAGAGCAAAGCTTCATGGAGAGAGAAGAGCCGGGAGATGGAGCGAAACAGAGAAGATGCTTTGACCCCCTGGGCCAACCAGCATTTTCCTTTTCGCAGTTGGAGTTTTCTGTCGCATACAACCAGCCGGGTCACGTGAATCCTCGACTAAAAGCAGTGGGTGAGGAGGCGCAGAGGTGAGAGCAGCAGCAGGAGGAATACTGAACCCGTGGGAGAGTTAGGACAAAGAGCAAGTGTCCTTAGAAGCAAAAATACTTGATGTTAGACCTAGAAGAAAACGTGTACAGACCCAGATCCAGTTTTAAAGCATCCTAGATTCTATTCTGTTTTTAGATCTGCAAGAAAAGGGATTCTATAAAATGCCTCCTACCACAAGCAGATGAAGGATTTCAAGTTCCAAATTTACTACGCTAACAATTTAGTAAATTTAGTAAAAAGGTTGGATTTCTTTTTTCGCTCTGGCCAGGTAAAATGAGCAAACTTGATCGTTAGATTTAGAAATATCTTAACTATTAGCAGAAGAAAAGCATAGAGCAAGAGAGGGAGAGGCGGTAAAATCGGGGAGGGAGGTACACAAGAGATTAAGATGATGGTTCATGGGTGATAAGGTGGTGGGAGAACCTTGGGGTAGACAATGTTGTAAAAAAATATATATATATATATGCAATCAATTTTTTAAATAAAATAAAAATATAGAAGTGTCTTAAGGAAGCCCCACCTGTACATTTAAAGTTATACACCGAAAGTACAATGTGAAATTCTAAGAAAACCCTCAAAACAACAGAAATGACACAGTCATTCCCACCAGGACTGGTTAACCCTATTCCCATGACAACGAAACCTCCTTTTCAAGCATCTGTATTTTTTGTAGCTAGGTTGTAAATAAAATAGACTTTATAGTGATGATAATAATAATAATAATAATAATGTTAGTTTTTAAGCTTTTAATATTTGCCATGCAGAATTTTGAGCATTTTACTTACATGAACACATTGAATGCTTCCTACCTTTATATCTGGTAGGAATTCTTATTTTACCTCTTTGGTAGATGAGAAAACTAAGGAATGGAGCAGATTAAGAAATCTGCACAAAATCACACAGTCAGAAAATAATGGGGCCATGATTCAAAACCAAACTGTACCACAGGAACAGGGCAGATCATCGTGGCTTTGGTTCAAAGAAGTAAGGGGAGGACAACGTCCTTGCAGTGTGAAATTTAATCAGTAGCACAATGCAACATACACTTTTTTTTTCTTAGAATGTCACCTTTCTGGGAAATGGTTTTTCTGCGAACCATCTGCCCTATCACAAGGCCTGACCTTCTCCTGTCTCCTGCATCTGAGTGGCTCCACAGACCAGGACCTCTCTTCCTGATTCTGGGGCTGATGTCAAGATCTCAGCCTCCATCTGACTGCCCTCTGAGCTCACAAATGTAGAAGCTGTTTTCCATGAAGAGAAAGTTACTCCGCTCTCTGTGAGAGAAAATGAAGGCGACTTGAAGAGAAAAATAAACAAGAATGAGAGGTGGTACAGGAACCGCTGGTTCACACCACGTTGGGGCACCTCTCAGTTCCCCTGGGTCTCTACCCATGGGCTTTGTGAGACCTCCCTGGGATGGTTAAGTTCATGTGTCAGCTTGGCTCAGACTAAGTATTCTTCCTAAGTGAGTCTAGAAGCTGTTTCTGCATGACATGAACTTTAGAACTGGCGAACCCAAGTGGGAAGCCTTCCTCGCTGTGGATGGGACCAGAAGCATTCAATCTGTTGCCAGTCTAAATAGAATAAAGTCAGAAAGAGGAACTGTTCCTTTTTCTCTTACCTCACTGGAGGGCTGGGACATCTCACCACCTTCCCGGGCACTTGGGCAGCTATTTATACCATCAGTTCCCGGTTCTGGCTCCTCCCTTTGGACATTGACTGAATTATAGACCCCAGGCTTGCCCGGGTCTCAGCTTGCGGATGGCAGAGTGTGAGAGCTTTCACACATGCCCATATCTTGTTGGGTTTTCCCTGGAGAATCCTAACGAATCCAATCCCTGTCTCCCAAAACACCAACCCCTTTTGACTAAATCAAATGGGTTTCGATTACCTACAGTCAAAAGAATCCTCCAAGGTAGCCCAATTAAGGGAGGACAATCTTCCAGTTTTCATATTCTCTGAATTATCAGCATGGGGTTTGCAAGGAGCGCATTTGCTGCCTTTCTAATTAGTCCCTTAATTGGACAGGAGTAGGCCAGCTCTAACAAATGGCTGGTCGGAAGGTACAGAGACTAGTTGAATATGCCTAAAATGGTGCAAGGGGCAATCTGGAGGCCAATGAATTGGCCTGGAGGTTCAGTTAAGGTTTTCTTGTCGCTTCTATATTTTGTGTTTTCCCTTAAAAGGAAACAAATGTGCTTCTCTACTTCCCTCTGATAAAACAGCTGGAAACAGCAGTTTACACTTGGCTGGAGTTGGGGGAGATAAACCATGTCTCAGAACCACTTACTGAAATGACCAGCATGGATATAAAATGGAGTTGCATAACTTGCTCAGAAACCACATTTCTCAAAGAACTCAAATGTTTCTCTGCAGAATTTAAGCAAGTGAGTTAGGAAAAGGAAGCACAAATGAATGGGGGATGTTGGTTCAGTTTACAGGAAGGCAGTGTGATGACTCCAGTGACCTGGAAACTTCTAGACTGTGACAAGGCTAGTCTCTGAGTTCAGCTCCTCAATCAAGCTCAGTGATTTTTGAATGACAGCTGTGTGGTTTTGTTGTTGTTCTACTTCCTGATTTTCCTTTGGGGAAATGGGCATGTAACAAGAATCTGGAAATTAAGATATTTCACCACCACCTCTTCCCCTTTTCCACATGATAAAGTGACTGGTTCAGCCCTGAAATAGATACTTCTTCATCATTAGAATTTCAATTCACTTGGTCATGGAATGTGTTTGATGAGATGTGCTTGATGAAACACATTTGATGAAATGCACCATCACCAATACCACCGAGAATTGTACTGGTCAATAAGATCAGAAAAATTATGTAAGAATAAGAACTAGAAATAAATAAAATGTGCAGACTGTGTGATTGCCCACATAGATAATTCTAGAGTATCTATAAACTACTAACGTTATTAAAAGTTGGCAAATTGCTGATTATAAGATTAACATCAAAAAGTAAGATCTTGTACTAAAGTAACAATGAACTGAATGCTTCTATTAGAAATAGCATAGTGGTCAAACTATAAAATTTTTAGGACTAAATTTACATGAGGTACATGAAAATACATGGACATTTTTGTAGAGAAAATGATAAAACTTAATTGAAGGATATAAAAAGAAAGACCTAGGTAAATAAAAATATATGCTATTGTCAGGGATGGGAAGATTTGGACGATATTGTTCAATTGTTCACAGTAAGATAATATCATGAAATAGTAACTAAAACCATAGTGAACTGATGTATGGGTGGATAAATGGAATCTAACAATGCAAGAACAGATTTATACTCATATGAAACTGCTAAGGCAGGGGGGTACATTATAATCTAGTAGAGAAGGGGAGACTCTTCTGTAGTACTTGGGGAACTGGTTATTTGTGTGGGAAAAATAAAATAAAGTCAGGCCAATAGTTTTCAACCTTTAAAAAATAGTTTGAGCTTTTGTTTGTATAGCTATCAATATTTACTGTCTAGTACATTAAAACAAATTACTAATATATTTACCAATTCATTTGAAAACAATTGCAATCAATTCATTACATGTTAGTCCAAGTCACTTATTCTTAATTAAAAACCTCTATTTTCCAAAACAAAAAAGTATATACAGAGTGAGAAGCCATTGTTTTACATTTTGTAAATTTTTGTGTTTTGCCTTTTGATTTTGTTTTATTTTTACATTTTGGCAAATCCCTTCATGTCTGGTGAATTCACATAGTTGTTTCTACATTCAATCTGCTATATTGCTTTGGTCAGAGGAGAAAGAAAAAATCCATCTTCACAGAGACATGTGCTTATAGCAAAGGGAGGAGAAAGAAAAAATCCATCTTCACAGAGACATGTGCTTATAGCAAAGGGAGTATTTTAATAACCTTTTCAGATTATTTTGGATATTATTCTTTTCTACTACATCAAAATTTAAGACATAGTCATTTCTTCAAAGCCAGTTGCAATCTAGATTCTGAAACTCAAATCAATATCAATGAGTTTTCCACGCTGTATTATATCAAAATCCATTAGGTTACCTTACACTTAGACAAGACCTTTTAATCAATCATCATTTTCTAATATCAGGTAGTGTCCATTTAGAAAACATTAATTCAATGAGTTAAGCTTATATTGCATATGTTGACAGATTTCATCACAAAGATTACATTATCCCAATATCTGGGAAAAATCTGTCAGGTTCATGATAACAGATGCAATAGTTTTCCTTGAAGTGACAGGCTCACATCATTATTTTCTGAGAAACTGACAAGCACCCAAGTCTTAAAAAACATAGTTTTCCAGTTATTCTTTTAAGCAAAAAGGATGCTGTTTGGAAGGGGAAGCAGCTAATTAAAGCAGACAATTGCAGTACTTTTTACTACAAAATATAGCAAAAGTATCTGAGCTTTTTTTTCTATCATCCAGAATATTTAAAAGTGTCCATAAAAATGAATACTTAGCTGGGCTCGATGGTGTGCACCTTTAATCCAAGCGCTGGGAGATTTGGCCCAGGGATCACTTGAGTCCCCAGGTTTGAGACTACCCTGGGCAACATAGACCGGGTCTTGAAAAAATAGCAGGGTGTGGTGGTGTGCACCTTAATCCCAGCTACCTGGGAGACTGAGGCTAGGGATCACTTAAGTCCCTGGGATCAGGACTACCTGGGGCAACATAGTGAGACCTAGTCTCAAAAAAAAAAAAAAAGATTCTTAATTTATAATAAATAAATCAAATTATTAATTCTTACTGTTCAACAATATTCTTAAATGAAATTTGTGTTTACTTTTATCTGTGAGTATGTGGCAGCAAGGAATATAATCATTACTAGTAGGTTTGGGTGCAGGTTTAACTTCTAACATATTAATTATGGTCTTAAATGTAAATGCTCTAAATATAGCCACTGAAAGAGAAATATTAATAAACAGAAAAACATGATCCCATAATGTTATCTGCAAAAAAATTCACTTCAAATGTAATAAAATGTTGGAGGTTGTGAGTTGAGACCAGTCTCAGGACTCATACTGGGAATGAAGAAAACTTCATTCCACTTTTATCTGTCTTCAGAACACTGAAGACAGAATGGCATGATTGACCTCTAGTGGGCAGCAGTGTCCCCCATTCCCCCCATATAAACCCTAAGTGACATTTCTCAAGAGAGAACATATAATTTTTGTTATTTCTCAAGAGATAACAGCAAGTTAATAAGTGAATCCCCTGCCTCCAGGTATCCCACAGGAACTGTTTTACCTAATCTGATTTTGCCTAAACCACTTACTCCCCTTGTTGACAAATTGTGAACCCTATAAATAACACTTGTAAAATGCAATAAAGTGGCTAGATGGTGCATACTTCCGTTCAGCCCCAGCCTCTTTGGCTGAGTCAGTCTCTCATTGTCTTTCCTCATTCCCTGCAGCCCAGCTCTTTACAATAATATAAGTGAATTGAAATTAATATGGTAGAAAAAAATATATATATTAACCAAAGGAATCAATGGTTATGCTTGTATCAGATAAGAGCAGATTTCAGAGCAAATTACAAAGGAAACATTATATAAATATGAAAGGGTCAGAGCATCGAGACAACATAGCAACCAAACTGTGGAGACTCAGATGCATGAAGCATGGTAACATAGGTAGTAATTTTCCTAGAAGTGACAGGCTCACTTCACTCATTTTATCCCAGTGTTTACCCCAGAGAAATGAAAACTTCTGTTCACACACATGCACAAAAACTGTACATAAGCATTTATAGCAGCTTTATTCCTAAACTGGAAATAATCATATTCTTCAATGATTGAAATAAACTGTGGTATATCCATGTCATGGCCCACTACTCAACAATAAAAAAGGATGAACTATTGATACATGTAACAACTTGGATAGTTTTCAGGGGTACGATAATGAATGAAGACAACCTCAGAAGGTTGTATATATACTGTATTTCATTTATATAACATTCTTGTAGTGAAAAACCATGAAATGGAGAACTGTTTAGTAGTGGCCAGGGATTGAGTGTGGGAAGGTAACCAGGGCTACAAAAAGGCAGCATGAGGGATCCTTGTGATGGGAATGTTCTGTATCTTGACTGGGGTATGGTCACACAAATCAAAACACATGATAAATTGAATAGATCTAAGAGCATATACAAATGCACAAAAATCAGGGGATCTGAATATGCCAGGGGATCATATCAATGCTAGTTTTCTAGTTGGGATATTGTATTATAAAGTGGCCAAATGTTCAGTCCTGACAGCTTAGCACTCACTGGTGTGGATACAAGGCAACAGCTGACCCCACACCCTATGGAGAGCATGTGTATTTCCCTCTTTAGTGGGATAACATTGTGAGTGTTTACTACAATTGAAGATGTGACTCTAGCTGGGCACGGTGGCTGGTGCCAGTAAGCTTCAGCCTATGAGGCGGCTGGGGCTAGGGATCACGGTTCAAGTCCCACTCGGGGCAACACAGCAAGACCTAGTCCCAGAAAATAGCTGGGCATGGTGGCGTGTACCTGTAATCCCAGCTACCTGGGAACCTGAGGAAGACCTAGTCCCAAAAAATAGCAGGGCATGGTGGCGTGCACCTATAATCCCAGCTACCTGGGAAGCTGAGGTTGGGAATGGCTTGAATACGTGGTACCCCAAGCAATGTGAGCCTGAAGTTCCATGGGCAAAAATAGCGAGACCCAGTCTCAAAAAATAAATAAATAAAATAAAATTTTAAAAAGACACGCCTCTTCATCATCTGCCAGCAATCCATCTATAGATAAATACCCTGCATACACCCTTGCTCCTGGGTCCAAAAAGACATGTACACCAGGATAGTCATGGTGATAGTGTTGGGTAACAGTGAAAAGTTGAAAACAACCTATATATTATCAATAGGTGCTTGATTGATAAATCTGTAGTATGTTCACATATCACAATAGATATATGTGTATATATATATGTAAAACTTTGAACACTTCCCAATAGTGATCTCTTCATTCATTCAACATGCAGAAATCCTGAAAACATTATGTCCAGTGGGGAAAACAAGGTAGATACAGCATGATAGGTATGTTTGTGGATACACAGATTAGGCGATCAAAACATAAACAGGTGAACAAGGAGGATACCTATCAACTTCACAAACGGGGTCATCTCTGGAAAGGAAGAGGATGGAAGGGGAACTACTGGAGCCTGGGGGCATTATCTGACTTGGAGCAGGAAGAAAAAGCAAGCACACTTTGAACCACAGTAGATTCTGGCACATGTTTAGATACAGTTTAAAACAGCAGGTATGCATAGAAAGCAGGTGATACAGTCTTCAGAAGAATTCCAACTTGAAGGAAGAATGGGCCATCTGGTCTACCCGTGGGAAGGCAACAACTGGTTCCTGAAGGAAACAACCTGACCAGTGGTACTGAAGCTGACTTTGCTGTCTGAGCTGGACTCTAAGCTGCTGCTGCTAGTGCAGGTGCCCAAGACTGGGAGGATGCCAACAGTGGGCAGAGGAGGAAGGACCTGCTTCTAATGAGACATACAGATCAGGGTTTCTCGACGCTGCCACCTGGGTCAGGGTCGTGTCTCAGTCTTTCCACACTGCCATCACACCCGGAGCTCCTAGTTTTCACAGCATTTGCCAAATGCTTTGCTTAGGGAATTTGTTCTTGGTTTCCATGGGTCTCCATCAATTTCTTCTCCACTTCCTTCCTGTCGTCTGGAGAAAAGCCAACCTTGCTGAGATCACTTCTGTGTTCTTTCAGTTCTTTGCTTCCCTGCTTTTCTATTAGCTCCTGCTGCCAAGAAACCTCCTCAAAGAATGGGCTTCATCTTCATCTAAGCCTCTTCCCAGGCTTTTGCATTTGACCTGCTCCTCACATCCCCACCTTTCTGGTCCTGAAGCCTTTAAGTAGAGAAGGGGGTGGGGGGGAGTGTCATAAATCCCTTCTCCTAGATCTTCAGGTCTTCAAACTTTTCCAGTCTTTCTTGTCTCTTTTAGGTACCATTCATCTACCTCTTGCTGCAGACACAAACCTCTTTTTCATAACAAGGTCACCATCACCCCTTCCCCCATAAGGAAAGAGTCCACCAGTGTGTGGGAGGCAGGATCTGCACCTCCTCAACCCCCCCCCACACCCGTGGTGGTACCCATCCCAAACCACCACCCAAAGGCTGCTTACACCATAGGGAAAGAGAAAGCTAAATCTTTAAGGTTTTCTTTTACTTTTGAAAATGATCTGAAGCAAAGATTGTAGTGCTGGCCAGATCTAGATGCTGGACACAAAGGTGTGAGTTTAGGTTTTGTTCTCTGCTGGCCTTATGCTGAAATCTAAAAAAATTATAAAGCATGACATAAAGAAGCCTAGCCTTGCTCCATGGTGCTGAGCACCCCAAGTTTGGGAGCCCCATCTCTAGGGTGGCCCACGAAGGCATCACTGGGAGATTGCAGTGGGGGTGCAGGAGCGGGGCTGACTTTTCCTGGTATGTTCTTCTGAGTGGCACCTTAGGACAGTTAAGGTGAAATGTTACTATGATCACTACTAAGGCTGCCGTGGAAGTATGTTAGAGGAAGATGGGTGAAAGGACGATGGCTAGTGGGGGAAAGGGGTAGCTTTATGCCCCTCCCTACCACATCAACCTGCCAGACTTCCAGCCCCTTGGCTCTTTGTGTTAGGACCTGACTACCCTTCTGTAAGCAGGGGCTCCAAGGCTGCCTTGAAGGGCATTTCAAAGGCCCTGCCACCTGCAATGTTATCAGAAGCAGAGGTTCTTATTCCTATCGCTGGATTCAGAAAGATTATTTCCTCTTTTGCCCATGCCAATGCCTCCATGCCAGTAGTTCTCACCCTCACACTATGGACATTTTGTGCTAAATAAGTCTTTTGGGGGAGGAAGGGAGCTTTCCTTTGCAGGATGTTTATCAGAATTCCTCCTGAGCCTCTCTTCACTAGATGCCAGTCACACCCAGCTGCAAAATTAAGATCTCCAAACATTGGCAAATGGCCTTTGGGGGGCCAAGTCACCCCTGATTGAGACCCACTACTCCAGGTGATTGGCCAACTACAAAGTGCTGAGGTCTGGGTTCAGTCCTCTGACACCCTTTGGTCTCAGCAGCAGGTTGTGCAAGGATGCTCACTCACCTCTTCGATGGCTTTCCCTCCAGACACCAACAAAGTCTGCCTTGTTTACTGAAAGTTGTCCTCAAGGGTTTTCTCTCTGACACATGCATTTAAATTTCAACAGAAACAAGTGGTCTGCCAGAATGCCTTCCAGTCTTTGAAATTCTGGGGTTGCTTGTTTACAGGAAGTGAGATTCCTCTGAGGATGACTCCGCATGATTTAAAGACCTCATGCTGGCCATGAGCCAGCTCCCATGGCTGAGTTAGTTGACATCTAGCAACTGAAGGGCTGAGTGCAGCACACAAATCCAGTGACTAATCCTTTATGATCAATAACCTGAGTCACTGCCCCTGACATTTCATTGTGTATAGCACCCTCCTTAGAAACGTGATAGATTAACTCATTTTTCCACCTGCTTCTCCTTTCTCCATTTCCTGTTAGGCTAACGATCTGTGGCCCCACTGGTCTTCTCAGGCCCCACTGGTCTTCTCTCAAATGCCCTTTCCAGGTTGGATTCTGCACCTATTTGCATTGTTTCTTTCTCCCTCTTTTCTGGATCTCTCTCCCAGATAAAGCTCTTTGTTCTACAGCTCTCATACTCTCTCCAACGAGTCCCTCCCACTGCACCCAAGACTACTAGTCCATGCCCCCCCATCATGTGAGTTCATGGTTTCTTGAACTTAATTTGCCAGATTTTGCAGAGAAAAATACAGAATTCTCAGTTAAATTTAATTCAGATTTAAACACACACACACACACACACATACACACATACAATTTTGATGTAAGTATACCCCAAGTATGGCATGGGCTATACTTATACTTTAAAAATAATTTGTTGTTTATCTAAAATTCTGAGTGAACTGGACATCTTGGATTTTGTCTGGCAACCCTACCTGAATTTCTCCTTTGGAACACTTACCATAGATGGAATTTATATTCTTATTTGTAAGATTAGCTCCAAGAGAGCAGAAGACTTGTTTCTTCCCTATTTATTCTTGCCTCTTAGCACCAAGTTTTAGGCCAAGAGGACATGAACTGAATTCTGATAGGTGAATGAATAAGCATATGAAGGAAGAAAGAAGGGAAGAATAAAGGAAGGAAGGCTAGACCGGAGCAGGACTCATAGAGATTCCTAAAGAACTGGTCTTAAGTCCTGGAGACACTGAGTTGCTTTGTACTTTTGACTTTGATTTTGCTCATTCCCTTTGTCATCAGGTTAACTGAATCCAAGGTTCATTCAGGCCTAAATTCACAACTGGGTGGTTGCGCTCAGTCAGAAGTTCTTGAGTTCCCAACGTAACTGGGTATGCCCTCTAATGAAGCTCTTAGTATAGTATACAAAAATCTGTTGATATGTCTGTCTCTGTCAGCAGCCTATAGGTTCTTGGAGATACGGTGTCTCATTCATCTTTAGAAACCCTTTAGTGAGGCAGAGTTGGCAAACATCTAATATACACTGATGTCTTATGATGTCAAGCTGACTAAGTATCAATGTAACCTACACTCACACACACACACACACAAGTGAACAAACACAAAATAAAAGCAAAAGCAATAAACCTTGCCTCCATTGTGAGTAATGTCTTTTTTAATTGGCGGATTTAATGAGAGATGAGATAGAGGGCAATTTTGTTCACCACAGAGGAAAGCACATTCTTTTGATTTGCATGCCCTCTCTATAAACCTTTTGTACTCCCCTGAATCTTTTTTTATTTCTTCTCTCAACCCTTTCTGGTAAAGCTGGCTCTACAGTGTCTATAGCCTTAGCTACCCTCACTCCCCCATGCCTGTGAATTGTGTTTATTTTCAGCACTCTTTCTAGGTGGGGCTGAGTCCTCTCTGGATCATTCCAATTGGCATCCCACCCACCACCCCACACAGAAAATCCTCAATCCACTCAGATAATCTCCCTTGGCATCAACTTCCTTAGATGTAGGGAAAAGATAGAAGGATTTTAAGTCAATCATCTAATTAGGGCAGCCTGAACACCAGAAGATGGCTCTTTTCATCATAGAATAGGATCAGTACTGAGGCTGAAAAATCATACTAAAATCAATGTAAGGTCTCTGATATCAAGAACAGAACTACTGAGACATAGAGATCAGTTGAAAGAATGGAGACTTGAAAAGAAGAAACTGATGAAATTCTAAAGATTGGTGGAAGTTCTGATATTTAAATTGGACTTCTGAATTTCTCTCTCCTGTAGCTGAAGATGATGGTATCTCCACCCTTAGTTGTTTCCTGTCATGCTGCTATGATTTCTCTTCTCCTTCAAGGCTGCCATTATGGAGCACTTGAGCAGGAAGACACCTTAGAAGAGAGGCCTCCAAGCCCAACACGGTGGCACATGCCTATAATCCCAGCACTGGGAGGCTGAGGCCAGGGATCACTTGAGTTCGTGGGTTTGGACTACCCCAGGCAACATAGCAAGACCTAGTCTCTGAAAAAACAAAAAACAAAAACCTGAGGCCTCCAGTCAGGAGCCAAGAAGGTTTCCAAGGGATGCTTCTGAAAATAAATCATTCCTTCTTTAAGCCTTCTCTTGTTGTTAGGTGCATATATGTTTATAGTTGTTGTATCTTCCTGCTCCAGCCTTTTTATTATGATTAAATGTCACTCTTCATTTCTGGTAACTTTTTTGTCTTAAGTCTATTTTGTTCAACATTAGTAGAGCCATTTCTGCTCTTTTGTATCTGCATTGCATTTTCCCCCATTCCTTCCTTTTCAGCTTTCTGTCTTTGAATATGAAATGTATTTCTTATAGGCAATTTATATTTGGATCCTATTTTTTCTTCAATCCAGTCTGACATTCTCTGCTTTCTGATTTGATGAGTTTAATATGTTCACCTTTATGCTGTGGTTGGATTTACACCTATCATTTGACTTCTTGTTTTCTCTATCTTATGTCTTTTTTGTTCTTCCATTTCTCCTTTACTGACTTCTTTTAGATGAAAGGATATTTTTCTAGTGTGCCGTTTAAATTCTTTTGTTCATTTGTTCTTACAATGTTGTGTCAAGTTACTCCCTTGATGTTTGTTCTGAGATTCTCTTTTAACTTTTAATCCTCATAAAATCCTGAGAGTTTGTATCACTGAATCGACAATTTCTTTTGACAGACCGCTTACTTTATTTCCACAAAGATTTCTCAAACATCTAAATGTACCACACTATGGTAAATACTAGAGACTCAAAGATGGAGATGATGTTTCTGCTCTCAAAGAGAAGAGTGACTCACACAAAAATGTAAGGTGTTTTAATACAGTGTAACGGGCAGTACATTACAGAGAATAAAAAGGGCAAAGGGGAGTGGTATTTATTCAACCTGGAGGAGCTGAAACTGTTTACAAGAGGTCTGAGTTATTTATTGAAGGATGTTGAAATTGGCTGGTCAAAGAAGAGAACTTGGCGTTCCAGAAGGAAGAAACGACTTAAAATAAAGCCAAAAGACATGGAAAACTCAAGACTAGATTCATGGAATTGGAGGCAACTAGATCAAAGGTTTTGGTGGGGCATGTGATGGGTCAGGAAGCTAAAAAGGCAGGCAGCTATGTGATCAATTAAGAAATTTAGCTGTCTCCTGAAAGCAGTGGTAAGCTCCTCGCAGAATTAAGCAACGGATCATATTGGCAAAATGAAAAGAATGACTCTGCGAAGTTTTTAGAAAATTTGAGAGAATTTACAATTGGAGGCAAGAGTCAGAAAAGTTGTGGGATCTACTGAAGTAAGAAACAGTTAAGGGGATAACAAGAACCATTTTTACAGAAATTTTTGTGGTAATAAAGCAGTTGGTCTGTCAAAGAAATTATAGATTCAGTGACACAAAATTCTAGAATAATATAAGAATTAAAAATTGAAGAAAACCCCAGGAGAAACATCAAGATGTTATAACAGAAAAACAAATGAACAGAAGAATTTAAATGGTGCACTAGAAAAATCTGCTACTTTTCCCACTACACCATACTGCCTTCAAATAATATTTTCTTCCTACCTTGAGTTAAGAGGTCTTAATTTAGTCTCAAAATGAACCCTATAAAATGAATTCAGATATATGTATCTTTCACATTACAAGCTTAGTTGTAAAACTTTAACTCTGCAATTCTACTTTAAAGAATTTATAGAGAAAATAATTGGGCAGATGTGCAAGAATGAAAATTTATATCTATGGTATCTAAGAGTTTATAAAACTGAAAATGTTAAATAATCTTAATATTCATCAATAGGGGATCAGCTGGACATACCCACCAGATGGAAAATTATATAATCATCAAAAAGGATATAATAACTGCATTATTGGCATAGAAAGATAACTTAGATGTAGAGTTTGAGTAAAAAAAAAAAGGCTGTGCTTAGTATATAGCATATAATCCCCGTTATCTTTAAAAAGGATATATATCAATATATGTCCACTAAAAGCCTGGAAAATTTTGCACAAATTCTGATAGCAGCTTGAGGGTGGGAAATGATTTTCATTTTTTACTTTTTTATACTTCTGTATCACTTGAGTTTTTATAATGGACACATACGACTTTTTAAAAGACTTTTTTAAAGCTTTGTGATAGTATCTGTGATACAATAAATACCACTAGGTTACATCAAACCCTTTAATCTCAACCACCTGAAGAGAAAGAAAAATGTCAACTTGATTACCAGAAATTGCTCTAAAGATGAGTCAAGATCCTTTCAGAGAACACAGTGAGACAGTCAGGTCAGTAACCTCCTGGCATTAATGGGTAGATGTAATGTCTTGTTGGTGATCACGTATAATTTCTAAAATACCTTCCTTAAAATAAACAGTCAAACAGTCTAACGATCTAGTTAACAATCACTCTGTTTCGCTGATTTGGTTATCATAATCCAATATTTCAGCTCATTCTATACAAGTATATTTCTCCTCTGGGTCCATCTTCTGGCTGTGGTCATTCTTAATATCTGAGTACCCGCTTTTAGTGCTATAGATGAAGAGGGACCAGGTAGCAAAAACCTTCTTATCCCACAAATCTCCACAAAATGGGCAGTGCGAGAGAGACCAACAGCTCTCACATACCTGAGAGTAATGGTTTGCTGGGTCTCAACCCTTCTCAGTATTGAATCAAGATAGTCTCAGGCCAACCGGCTGAGTGACCACCCTCAGAGGGGCCATGGGTGTGCATTTTTTTTCAGGTGATGTTTTTCTTCTCTTCTTTTATTCACTCAAGACTTCTTCATTGCAAGAAGTCTTGCTAGGAACCCACAGGAGCCATTCCTAGAAAATACTGAGTACAACCTAATCCCAACCAATGACCCTTTCAAATGAATTCTCAGAATGTTGACCTCCATTTTCCCTGCTCAGCCTATGAACACAGCCACAGAGTAACAGAGCGATGATCTTGCTTTGCAGTTAATACCAAGTCACTTATAGCCATAAGCCTAATCCATATCTCCAGAGATTAATTAAATTAGAATTAATTGCTAATTGGACTGGGTATGGTAGCCAGGCGCAGGTGAAATTAATTGATGCCAAGGGTGAGATAATCACCCAAGGAAGACAGGTGGAGCTGAAAAATTGGCAACACTGGCTAGAGAAGGACTTATTAGCAAGCTCAGGCTTTACCAGTCTGTTCCAAAACAGTGAATACTTAATCACAGATCACAGCTACTTTAGAAAGATTACACGTTTAAAAATAAAAGGGGAAAAATCAGTTAGGTATTAGCAGGATGCGTCTTAAGCTTTGATACTGTGGTCTGATATGCATGACTGATAGCATGACTGCATCATAGGCATGACTATATTATGCTACCTTCATTTATTACTTCAAAATAAAGGGACAGAATTTATCTTTACAAGCTCCACTTTGAGATTTTAAAACCCTCTCAGGATTACAAAACCTCCTTCCTGTGACACTGAAAATTCTCTCAATGTCTTTCATGTGTTTTAAAGAATCTTCACAGTTGTCTGTGGGGTGTGGATGCAGGTTGAAAGATATGCCCCCGATAAAAGGAAAACCTTTTATCTGCCTCACCCCTTCTGGCATACTAGAGGCCGGGCAACAGCAAGTCTCTCACCTGTAACCCAGCTTCCTAATCTCTTTGGAATGTCCCAAGAGACATATGGCCAATTAATAATGACTGTTGCCCCCACAGGTAAACTGTCCTGTTATCACACATCCTCCCTGCTGTATGTCACATAGGCCTTTGGGAATCAGCTTGCTACTTCATTAGTTCATCATGAGGGTATATAAGGGGCTTCAAAACTTGATTAAAGTTGGACCTGGACATGCTTCCCAGGATCCCCGTTCTGCGGACCGGCCTCACAGATCGCTATCCATCTCTTCTGTCTCATTTCTTCTTCTTTCCCACACACAACTCCTAACGGTTGTCAGGATCACACACTCAGCAAATCCTAAATCAGTGTCCCTGGCAGCTTGAAGGAGCTGAGAATGGGATGTAAAGAATGTAAGCCCTTATTCAATAAACAGTGAACTGGGTTTTAGGAGTTTGAGAATTTCACATCTCTAAGTGTTTTTAATTTTCAATGAGACGGAAGAAATCTGGTGTTTCCTTTTTTTAAATTCATTTCTTAAACTTCTTAACAACATTGGGAAATGTACGTTGGAATGCCTCCCCCTGGCCCGAAGGCCCCTCTGTTCACTCAGACTCCTCTCTCCTGTTCTTTGCTGATCTATGTTAAAGTCACTGGTCTCTTCCTTTCCCGTGGCTGTGTCCTTATCCTGGGTGAGGGACTGTGGTCTTGGGACACGGCAAACCGTGCTGGTAGGTTTAGTCTTAACTTTGCGATGGGCAGCCTGTCTGTGCTCATTTGAGACTTAGCAGTGTCTTCTCATTGCTGGCTGTCTTCTCCACTCCGTTCTCTGGGCCATTTTGCCACTTCTTCGCCTTACAGTTCTGGCCTCTGGCTTGGGGGGCCTTGTGCCAGCCATTGCCAGTAAAGAAGTTTCTTGGTGGGCCAGGCATCTGTGAAGGGCCATTGCAGATCAACTCCTGCAGTTTGCAACTTTGCTGTGAGGCTGACGCCCCAACTCTGTGGCCTTCCTCTCCCACAGAATGGGGAGGGAGATGCCTTGCTCTCTTAGATGGCATACCAGAAATGGGATTTTGGCTCAGCCCACTACCAGTGAGCATACAGGCATGATTCTGTGATGGGTTGTGACCGCAGTTGTTTCAGTTCTGTGTGCAGTGGCTCTCTCGATGGCCTTCTCTTGCATCCTGCTCTGATGGGCGGGCAGGACTTTCATCTAGTCCCTTACCCATTCTGTGTTGGCAAGTTTCCCCGAGCTAGCAGATGACTGCAATGTGCAGCTGCCTGCTGGTGAGAAGGGCCAAGGCCCCGCTCGACCCCCGCACCATACTCACCTGCGCAGGGGTCATACCCGAAGGTCCGCGCTGCCTTGCCTCCCAGTGGGGAGGGGGCCCCCAACAGCACCAATCCCAGGGCGTGCAGGCACTTGCCGGATGCAGCTGCCCACTTAAAACCTGATATTTCTCTTGAAAATACAAAATAAGTTTGCATTTAATCAGGTCGTAGGATTTGGCAGGCGGAGACCAAAATCAGCATCTTTAACCACGATGGGCTGTTCCTTTCTGGCCTTGCGAGTGAGTGACGCCCCACTTGAGTGGAAGAATCGACACAGTCGCTCTCACAGGTTTCCTCCAAACCACAAAATGCAAACGGTTCTCCTGTCCAAAGAACCCTCCCACCTTGACTATCACTGATGCCCCAAAAGGAAGAAATCGTGAGCACAGCAGCGCTCCGGAAGGAGTTTGAGCTGGGTGTGGTGGCGCGCACCTATAATCCAAGTGCTGGGAGACAATAGGCCCGGGATCGCTTGAGTTCACAGGTTCGAGACTACTCTGGGCAACAAGGTGAGATCTAGTCTTGAAAAAGCAGCCGGGCGCAGTGGCTGGCACCTGTAATCCCAGCTACCTGGGAGACTGAGGCTGGGATCGCTTGAGTCCATGGGATTGAGACTATGCTGGGCAACACAGAAAGACCTAGTCTCAAAAATAAAGAGGGGGGCTTGAGACAAAGGTCAGGAAAGTGGTTAATATTACTTATTTCATTCATTTATGAAGCATAGTTGGCACAGAAGTTGATGGGTTTCGGAGATACCATCTAGCAATTCACTCTGTGTAGATCATATAACGATCACCCCAATAAACCTAGTGAATATTCATCCCCCGACCTAATTTCCCTTGTGAGGAGGGTTTTTAAGATGTATTCTCTTAGCTGCTGTCAAGCATATGCTCCAGTATCATTCACCACAGACACCACGCTGTCTGTCGCCACCCCAGGGCTGAGTTCCTTGCTAACTGGAAATTGCACCTTTTGCTCTTTTTTTTTTTGAAACCAGGTCTTGCAATGTTGCCTGGGGTAGTCCCGATCCCATGGACTCAAGCGATCCCTAGCCTCAGTCTCCCAGGTAGCTGCGATTACAGGTGCCCACCACCATGCCCGGCTGCTTTTTCAAGACCAAGTCTTGCTATGTTGCCCGGGGTAGTCTCAAACTCGAGAACTCAAGAGATCCCAGGCCTTTTGCCTCCCAGTGCTTGGATTACAGATGCACACCACCATGCCCAGCTATGCACCTTTTGCTCTTAGAGCATTTCACCTGCCCTGCCTGGCAACCGCCTACCTGTTCTGTTTCTGTGACTGTAGGAATACTGTTGGTCTGTTTTTAGATTCCACATTTAAGTGCTGGGGAACCATCCCACCCTCACTGCCAACTGCAAGGTAACTAGTCCCCATCGCCAACCATCAGGGCAGCCCCAGCCATCAGGCTCACTGTCCACGCAGGTTCTTTATTGGTTTTAACAGTTACACAGACACACCAGGCCCGGCAGGGCCAGGATGGGGAAGGGGGGTGGGGCTGGGAGGCAGACAACCCTCCCAGGAATCTTCACGCTCTCTCTCTCTCTGGCATCATCTCTCTCTGCACCCCTTTATCCCCTCTCTCCTAGGTCCAGGTGTGCACACTGACACATGCGCACACCCACTGGGCCACATAACCCACATAACCACATAACGCAACACTACAGATGCTGCTTACAAAGGCTGATGAAGGAAAAAGGCTTATACAGGCTGACTGACTCACCCTACAACAAGCCATATTATATGGCGTTTGTCTTTCTTTATCGCCTCCTTTTCACTTAGCCCTCAAGGTCCATTCATGGTTTTGCAAATGGTATGATTTCTCCTTTGTGCGGCCAGATACTGAGTAATGTTTGATTTACATAGAAGCTGCAGTAGAAGCTGACATAGAAGCTCCCTTGGACCCTCCACCCAAACTCCCCAAACGTTCACCTCCCACAGAGCGATATTCAACATGACTTGCTCAAAATGAAGGCTGCACCGTTAGAACAGTGCGGCTCGCTCAGCCAGGCTTCTCCAAAGCTCATCAGTTCCCCACTATGGTCCTTTCTGTCCCGGGCTCCCATCCAGCAGCCCCTGTTTCTAACACTTCTTGCTAAGAAGTGAGCGCCCACCCTGTGGTGCTGGAAGCCAGACACAGCTCCTCTTCCCACAGGGTGTGTTAGATCCCAGACACCGTCACAACATGGAGATTGACCGGGAGACCAAACCCCCCTCACAGTGTCGGCTCCCCCAACAGCAGATTCCATCCATCCAGCCATCCATCCATCCATCCATCCATCCATCCATCCATCCATCCATCCATCCATCCATCTTCTATCTGATCTATCTTCTGTCTAATCTATCTATCTTCTATCTAATCTATCTGAGACTAAGACCAAACCCCCTCACAGTGCTGGCTCCCCCAACAGCAGATTCTATCTATCTATCTATCTATCTATCTATCTATCTATCTATCTATCTATCTATCATCTATCTAATCTATCTATCATTCTATCTAATCTATCTATCTTCTATCCTATCTATCCTATCTACCTATCATCCATCCATCCATCTATCCATCCATATCTATCTATCTATCTATCTATCTATCTATCTATCTATCTATCTATCTATCTATCTATCTATCTATCTATCTATCTGAAACCAGGTCTCGATATGTTGCCTGGGAAACTGCAGACTCACATTGCCCAGGGTACCATGGACTCAAGTAATCCCCAGCCTCAGCTTCCCAGGTAGCTGGGATTACAGGCGTGCACCACCATGCCCAGCTATTTTTTGAGACTAGGTCTGGCTATGTTGCCCCAGGTGGGTCTCAAACCCACAGACTCAAGTGATTCCTAGTCTCGGCCTCCCTTCCTAGACTGGGACTAAAGGCGCACACCACTGTGCCCAGCCAACAACAGCAGAATCTTAAACCATCCAATCAGGAGCTACCCAGTGGGCCCTCGGGGCACTGTCTGCCTGGCAGTCCCTGCCAGGCCCTGAGAGAGAACTCCCTTGCCAGAACCACCTGCTTCCATGCTTGTCACCTCTTCCTTGTTCCTGTTCCTTCCTGCCTGGGGCCTTCCCTCCTCCAACTGTCCAGTAGCTTTTCTGCCTACCAGGTCTATGCTGCCCTGTGGGGGGAGGGAAGGAACTGACAATCACTGTGGTCTTTAAAATCGCTCACTTGAGGGAGGTGGGAGCTGCAGTGCCCTGACCCCAGACAGCTTGGGCCTGGGAGTGGAGAGGCAGCCCACCCCAGCCACAGCCTAGGCTGCAGGTGGGGGTAGGGGTGGGGTGAGTCCTGTGCCACGGGGGTCTCAGGGTCTTAGGGTCTAGGGGGTCTCAGGCTGGGGGAGCCGACCTCTGCCTCCACATGGGCCGGGGGTAGAGGCTGGGGGGGGGGGGTCCCCCTCTGGTTCACACCCACTCCAATCAGACCTGCGCTAGGAAGGAGAAAACCAGACACTGCAGCTGCACACATGCAGGCGAGGAGGGGAACACGCAGGCCTGGATGCACTCATCCCCTGGGGAAGACCCAAGCAGAGCAGGGTGGGAACCACAAGACACAGACTCGGAGACGAGATACAGTGATGCCCTGTCGCAGAGCCCCTCCTGCAACGTCTCCCGGGCTGGGGAACCAGCCCCGGGTGGGTCCAGAGACGCGTGCAATGCGAGCGAGGCTCCCTCTTTCCCCAAGCATTGAGGAAAGCCCCAGAGACAAGGCTGCGGCCCCACGGCAGAACCGTAACCCATGAGTGAGGAGGGGAGCTGGACCAACCACCTGCTGGAGCCTGTCCCCACAGGGGAACTTCACGGCCAGCGGCTGGGAGTTGGGTTTCCAACACCAGAGGCTAGAACTCCACGGCACAGACGCAGCACCATGGGACAGACAGCGGGATGGAGGAGGCAGCCAGCATGAATGAGGAGGCACGGAGCCCCGCGACCACGTGCGTCTGGAGAAAAGGAGACCGTCTCCGCCACCACAGGAAGCGCCACAATCAAGGAGCCCGGAGCCCCACACCGCACACCTGCCCTGCAAGAGGTTCCTGCCGTGCTCGGCCTGGCTGCCCGCCTCGGTCACTCCGGGAGATGCGGCAGCCGGCGTCCCAGGAGCCCAGGGCCTCACCCGGGAATAGGGCACTGCTTCAGGAAAGGAAAGAAGAGACCAGCGGGCCGAGCACCGATGGACGACGTGCAGCTGCAGCGAGAGAGGAGTTGGAGCGACCAGAGCAGGGGAGGGGGCTGGGGGAGCAGGGTGGTGGTAGGGGTGCATCGTTGAGGGAGAGCCGACTAAGGGGAACCCCAACTATAAAGTACGGCCGATGCTGTGTGCACATCAGAAAATTCCAAAATGCTTAAGAAAATAAAAATGAAATTATTCACTTGAATTGGTTTTCCTAACAAGTGTGTTCACTCATCCAACGCATCTGTTTTCCCCTCACGCGGCAGGCAGTAGCTGAGCCCTTGACCAGCAGGGGGTAGATCCAACACCCCCTGTTTCCCCACCCCAGCAGAACTGAGGGGAGCAGAGGAAAGGATGGGGAGGGAAAGAAGCCCCCTGCTAAGAGAGAAGGGACTGAGCTGGGGGAGGAGTTCAGCCAGCGAGAGCCTTGATGCTTGCGACCCAGTGAGAGGAGGCATCCACCAGGTGGGGAGGAAGAGTCCAAACAAAGCCCCCCCCCCCACCCCAGAGGCTGGGCATGGTGGCGCATGCTCACAGGTGGCAGCCCAGGAAGCCACATCCAGGCCCAGAGATTGTGGTTCAAGTCCCGCCAGGGGCACATAGTGAGACCTAGACCCCCAAAAATAGCTGGGCGTGGTGGCGCGTGCCTGTAATCCCAGCTACCTGGGAAGCTGAGGCTGGGGATTGCTTGAGTCTGTGGTACCCCGGGCAACGTGAGCCTGCGGTTCCATGGGCAAAAATAGCAAGACCTAGTCTCAAAAAAAGAAAAAAGGCTCCCAAGAAAAACACCCCTGAACTGAAAAGCGAGGGGGAGAACGAGTGAGGACGTGTGCAGGTGAGGTTGGGATGAAGGGCTTTCCCCTGTGTCCCCTCGCCCTGGGCCTGCAGGACCAGAGCTGGCTCATGCTCCCCATCGGTGAGGCCCTCCCCTCCCCCCAAACTCCAGCTCCCTGAAGGAAGCTACTCTGCCCTGCTCATCAGGCTTCCTAGGTGCCCAGCAGAGCCATTTGCCAAGGTCTCACAGCCAGTGCCTGCTGAATCAGGTAGCCCTCCTGTCACATCCTGTTCTAGTGACTGTGGCTCGTGTCACACAGGCTGACTGATTTGCCAAGCAGTGTTCTCTCTTAGACTTCCCCTTCTCAGCTGCTCAGCCTGAAGAATTCCTCCACTCAAGGAAGGGAGAGGATTCACCTTCCTCCCCAAGGAGGGGCGCCCCTAAGAAAGCGCAGATGGGGGGCAGGGCTCCCATTCCACATGTGTTTTCAGTCTTAGAAAGGCAAGACTCAGAGGAGGGACAGAGAAGGTGGGTAGGAAGGAGAGGAGGGGCGAGGAAGGAGGGCCAGGAGATGCTGGCAGGATTCACCTAAAGGACATTCACTCTCTTTGATAATCTTCAGTATTTTTAAATCATAGACATTTGCTGGGCGCAGTGTCATGTGTTTTTAATCCCAGCCTAAGAAGGGAGGCTGAGACTAGGAATCACTTGAGTCTGCGAGTTCGAAACCTGCCCAGGGCAACGCAGTCAGACCTAGTCTCAATAAACAAACAAACAAACAAACAAATAAAATTACAGACATTATAAGCATGAACCCACTTGTCATGAGAATAAAAACACAGGTCATTCTATGGGTGAAAGAAAATCAGTTTTACTCCATAGAGGTCATCAGTCCCCCAGGGCCCTTGCTCTGAGCGTGTCACCTCACCCAGGGAAGAGCCTGCCTCACCCTGGCATGGTGGAGGACACAGGCCTTCCCAGCAAGGGCTCGGTGCTCATCTTCCTGTGGTGACACACACCTGCTACCTTCTGGCCATGACTGACCTTGACCTCTGCTTGACCTTCTGACTTGACCCTGACCTTAGCTTGGCTCCCCCAACCAACCTGACACCACTCTCGCTCACACAGCTTGCCCTGGGGCTGGCGAGGATCCTGCAAAGGAGGTGGCACAGGGGTGTGGGGAAAATGTGTTGATTCAACATCTTTTTATAGGTTTTCTTTGGGGTATTTTCACACTCGGGAGATGGGGTGACTTGCAAGCAACAGAAATGGAGTTGCATTAATTTCAAAAGGTCTCTGTCCACCTCTAGATATTTGAATCTTGGGCTGTGTCCCAAGGATGCAAAATAGTTAGACAGGTTCAGTGTTGACAGTGCCTGAACCTTCTGCCACCAGGAACCTTGAAATGGTCCCAGTTCATCTTCTTAGTATTTTCTGAATATTTTCAGCCTTTTGGTTGTTTTTCTGGGAGGAATTTCTGGAAGGAACATGCTTCCAACAAATTCCTTTTTCTCCTTGACCTCCTATGCTTTGCAAACGTACTTAAACGTGGCCCCCAGTAAAACACACCCAGACTGGCCTGCTGGCATCTACAAACATGGGTAGGTATAATGAAATAAACATTCAATAAAGTAACGTCTGCCCTTTGTACCCTCTGTGAAAGCTTCTATTTGCTGCTGTTCCTGAGTTCATTTGTTTAAGTTTGTTTCCAACGGCTTAAACTGACCAGTGGGTTATTCCCACACCAGGAAGCCTTCCAGTTATTCAGTTTCTGTTGCTTGCAAATAATTCTACCACTTGTGTGTGAGGATTCCCAAAATAAAGGTTTGCAAACCCTACAGACTTTCCTCTAAGAATTCTCTGGGGCCACAGGACAAATTCTGTAAGAAAGAAAAACAGCCAGTGGAGGTTGGGAAGAGCCAGCATGAGAGCCACGTGAAACACAGCCAGAACTTTCTCTTCTGGTGGAGAACGAAAAAGTCATCCGTTTTGTTTTGCTTGGAGTCAGTTGGATGAGGTTGGATGAAACTAGGCTTTTGGTAGCGGTCACAATACAATAGATGCATCTATAATTTCAAAGTATAATGTTGTACCCCTGAAACATATATCCTAAACTAATCTTATATTAATAATAACAATTTATTAATTTAATGTTATAATGAATCGTTTTAATGCTTAGTTTAATAATACTATTATCACCATAATTAATGATAATAATTCACTGTGATCTGATCATCCATTTTGTTTTTGACCTGACCATCTTTTACATGTGTGTCATTTGTCGAGGTCAATAACCACACCTTTAGTTTTTCTCATTCCCAGAAGCTAAGACCAGAGATTACCTTTTTTAGTGGTTGAACAAAACAGACAAGAAAAATTTTAAATTAACTCTCAGCAGAACTGAAGCATAGAGCATGAGAAAATCGGGAGTGGGAGGGGCACAAAAGACTAAAATGATGGTTAACGGGTGATAAGGCGGTGGGAGAACCCCGGGGTAGACAATGATATACAATAAAATAAATAATAAAAATAAATATACTAAAAAAATTTAAAAACCCCAAATCTTAAAAAGTAAAAAGAGGATGCTATTTCATGACCAGGGACAATTCTAGGAAATACAGACTTGCAGGGTCCATGAATAAAGTCGATGTGGAGCACAGTCTCAATGCACTTCCAGGTTCTCTCCCTGAGGAGCTCCCGGCTATAGCCTCTCAGCATCATCAGCTTCGTGGTATCTTCAGCGGGGTAAGGAGTCCCAGTAGGGGAGGCTGAGAGCCCCAGGAGTCCTGAATGTTAGCTTTCTAGCTATGGACTTACTGCAAAGTGCTGGGAGGAGGGGAGATCCTCCCTGCTCTGGCAGACAGGGGAGCAGAAGTCGTCTGTGGGGACAGATCTGCAAACTCTGACGTGGGGGGAGGGGGGAAGCCATTCTATTCACCCCACAGATGACCAAGGAGGTAGATCAAGAAGATTGCATCACTGCACAGGGGAAGGGGGGATAGGAGGCCTTCACTCTCTGCAGGGCATTGTTTTGGTTTTTGTTTTGTTTTGTTTTTAAATAAATCTGCACTGCCACGTAGTATGTTCTGGAGTCTCGCACAGAGACTTCACCCCACCATGTGGGCAGCATGGTCTCCAGCCACAGGTAAACACTTTGGATTTGTTTCTTTGTTTGTTTAATTAATTTAATTTAATTTATTTTACTTCGTTGTCAACCCCAGGGTTCTCCCACCACTTTATTACCCGTGAACCACATCTAAATCTTCGGTGCTCACCCCACCCCCGATTTTCTCCCTCCCCTTCCTTGCCAGGATATGGAAACAACCCAAATGCCCCCAAACAAACGAATGGATCAGAAAGATGTGGTCTATGTACACAGTGAAATAATATTCTGCAATCAAAAAGACAAACTCATGTTATCCGTGGGAACATGGATGGAGCTAGAAGGAATCATGCTAGCTGAAATAAGCCAGAAAGAAAAAGAGACATACTGGATACCCTATATCTCTCACTTATATGAGGGATATAGGGAAAGCCAATAAAAGAACAAGAACAAATTTTAAACTGTCAGCAGAACTGAGACAGGGCTTTCTTTAGAAAGGAAGATATGAGACCTGGACATTGCCCCGCTCCGGGCCATCAATAGCACTGACATCGCTCTGTCAGGCAACTTAGAGCTGCGAGCCTCTGTGAGAATAATTGCATCATTAATGCCAATGACTCACTGTCCCTCCCCATAGAAACTACATTCAGATTAGGCATCTTCTGGATCAGTTCTCAAGGAGCACAATCTGTTAGCCTGCTGCCTCGACTGGAATCCTCAGGCTGATTATTGGGATTATTGGATACATTCTTAATCTACTGAGGCTTCACTTCCAGCTAACTCTGCAGAAAAAAAGAAAAAAAAGTTTGCCAATCCCTGGCTGAAGAGAGATTGAAAACGCAGTTAAGGCTTGGACCCTCTGCTAAGAGAGCTTTTATTTTTTATTTATTTATTTTTAATTTTTCCCCACCCCTAAGAAAGCTTTCTAATCAACTGAGTGAGACCGTCCCCAGCCATGGAAACAATCAAGGACAACTAGAGATTGAACTGTGGATGCGGAGAGTGTCACAGAGGGTCAGAAATGAAAGAGATTCTTCAAAAGGGGTGGGGTGGAAGGAGTAGGGGGCTGCTGGAGGAGGCAAGGTGGAACCTTTAGCAATTCCTCCATTTGGGGGTAGGAGGGGCTTAAGACCATAATCTGGTGGAAACTTGAAGTTTGCATTTTACCCTATATCAGCAGGGAGGCCAATTGTACATCGAATAAAAGAGAGGGGAAAATAGGGAGAGAAGCGGGTCTACCAGAGACAGAATCGAGTTTAAGCAGTGGTGACCACACAAGAGGGGAATGACAGCAATAATGAAAGCAGCTACCCAATGTCCAGACCCTCCAGGTGCCACTGAGTGACACCCTCCATCACTGTGTGAGGTCAGGTCACCTTATGCCCACTTTATAGATGAGCATGTCCAGGTGACCCATCTAACTGGACCAGGGGTGCATTTTAGAGCATGGAAGGAAACAGTGACCTTGAAAGCATGGAAGGGGCAGATGATGGAAGGTGGGAAAGACCAGGAGAGTCTATTGGTCTCTCATTTCAAGAAAAAAATGGCCAACCAAATATAGTGGGGGGGGGGTTGTAACTAGCCTCAGTTCTTGTAAAAAGGGAGAGAGAGCTTGAAAGGAAACTGCTAAGTGCTGGTCAGTGGCAGGGAGCTCAGAAGAGAGGGCAGGAGAGCCGCTCCATGCCCTCAGGAAGTCACCAGCTGCCTTAGCCTGTTAAGGAATTCCACAGGCAAGAAGTGTTTAAATCTCTAAGTCACTAAATCTCTAAGTCACTAAAATCTCACTCAGCAATTTCCAAGTTATTGACCCTAGCTCTCTCCTGCCTTTTTTTTTTTTTTAAAGAAACCTACACTGTTATCAGAAACCTATTCGTTGCTATTCTTCAGTAATGGCTTAGAAAAAGCTACCTTTGAGAAAAGGCCTACCTTCATCCCTGAGGTCATTTTACTAGACAATGAGCATCCAGATGGCTGATTTTACACATGAAGCAAAATGGCAAATGGCTCCATGAATTTCAATCTTCAAATCTTCCCTTGATGTGTTCCTTTGTGGACCTGCCACCTCTTTAGAACAAGTAGCAGCATAAACCAAGCTGGTAAGTAATCAAACACCAAGGGGTTTAGATTCACTAGCCAACCTCAAGCTGCTTTGCTTTATTTTTAGATAACAGAAATGGCAGCTGAGTAAGTACAATAAATACCAATACCTGATTTTAATCCCACAGAGGACAAAATATTTTCTCTTTCAAGGACAGTTTTAGAAGCTTGCTAGCTGCTTGCTAAGTAGCCCTACCCCCTCAGGAAGCAAAGCAACTTTGCTTAAGCATCAAAGAGCTCAATGCAAGTGGGCAAATGTGTGTGGAGTTCCCAGTGCCCGCCGGCTCCTGTGTGAACAATCTCCACTTTCAAAGGGTGATTTATTTACCAGGCAGGATTGGTGGTGATCAGCCATAGGATGATATGGTAATGACTCTGAGCTTCAAATATCTCTAGCTCTAATTTATCTATCTACCTCTATCTTAGCTCTCTATCGATCTATCATTTGTCTCTGTATAATCTATCATCTATCTACCATCTAGCTACTAATCATATCTATCTCTAGTGGACAATTTTAGTTCATAGAATAAGTGTTGGACTTACCCACACTCAGCTTAATCAAGATGAACATCTAAGAATGCTTTAAAAAGTCAATAAAATGTCGGACATTTGACATCAAGAAATGGTCATCTGGATAATTAACTGAATTTTCTGTCATTTTTCACACCCTTTGGTTTCCTTTGAAATTGATAGGGGGGACTGCGGTGAAATTAGGGTGTCATGGCCCCCAGCATCTGGAATGGCAGCCATTATGGTGGGTGGAGACTTGGAGAAAGGAAGTGGAACCTCCCTGTGATAGAATTAGTATTAGGAGATTAGGGAGGAGATCGAGACAAAACACCACGTGGACAGGTGAAAGAGTAGAAGACAGAGAGAGCAGAGGAGCAGGAGGAGTTTCTGGCTTCCAAGTGTGGGAGCAGGCAGGGTCCAGGCCCTATCCTGGGCCACTTGGAGCCCGGGGAAGCACGTTGGAAAAACTTGTAACCCGGGTTACTGACTTGGAACTTTGGTCCTTGAGAACATGGTTTAACTTTGAAACTGTGAAGCTTAGAAATTGTCTGGAGACCTGAAGAGCATTTGCTCTGTTGCTACTTTCGCCATGAGACATCTGAAGTGGTTGTTGCTGTTATATCGAGTGAGTCTTGCTGGTTTGGGGGCCACTTTGGAGTTGGAGCTGAAAGAATGCCAGAGCTGTGCCTTTTGGAGAAGAACTGAAGACACCATCCTGGTTTCCTCGTTGGATTGGAATCTCCCACTTTTGAAGAAGGATCGACAATGCCATCTTGGCTTCTTCTGGCTTGAAGTGAGCAGATGTGACTTTGGGAGAGGGAGAGACTGCACCATCGCCATCTTGGCTTCTTCTGGTTTGAAGGTGGGGCAGCCGCCATTTTGAGGAAGCACATGGTTGAAGGCCACATGTAGCCTTTTGGACCAGAGGCTGGACAGGTGGGTAAGATTACCACAGGGAATCCTTGTACACTCACCGGTGACTTTTGTTTGCTTTGCCATTTTAATAAGTAAATCTGTTTTTGCCTCTTCCCTTTAAGGTTTGCGTGGTCTTGCTACTGCTTGCATGGGCTGGGAAGAACCTAAGGAGTGCCTGGGCTTATAGGGCCAGATGCTCCTGCTTGTAAGTTTTGTTAACTACCCCATTTTGTCTGTTTTCTGACCTGATATTAAAATCCCCTTCTGCCCTGAAGGATAATTTTTTTTTCATTGTAATTCTTGAAAACTGGTAGTGTTGGACTTGAAAAATGAGCTAACGATGAGTCTGAATTCTTACTGTTTCCTATTGAGATGAGCATGTAGGTAACATGGGATGGTAAGTGCTTCAGTGGAAAACTACACAAGACTGGAGGACACCTCTCCAGATTATCTGTCTTTGAGATGTTTTACATCTCTACCAGTAGCAGGCAGCTGATAATAATGCAAAAATAGTTCTTATACAAACGCAGAGTCTCTGCAGAGATCCAACTGACTGACTCTCTTGGAGAACTCAGTTTTCATTTTATTTTTACCTTCTCTTCAATAGTTCCAACATACAATCTGTACTTTGGATTCCTTGGGAACGATCATGACCTTCACCTGTTCCATACCTTGTTGACTAAGTAAAATTTTAGCCCATGTTTATTTTGATATTGTTGTGAGATCCATGCTTTTATCATTCTTGAAATGATCTTTTGAGGATCACCAAGGAAGACACATGGACACTTCTCCTGTTCTCTCAATTATGCCTTTGTCTCCTGCTGTGACAGTGTGAGCGCCACAGAAAGGGGTGGGTCCCTTTTCCCTGCCCCACTTCATGTGGGTGGAGCTGAGTGGGGAGGAGATGCTGAAGAGCACTTGGAAGAAGGGAGGAAACTTGGAGGAGACAGATGGAGCAGAGAGACAGGTCAAGATGTCCACTTGCCTCTCTGCTTTGGGCTTGCACCAGGGACTTGGGGGACACAGAAAGGGACACATGGAGTCATGCAGAGACACTTGGAAGAGGTGTGGATGAGAGACCCAGGGGAGGCTGGCAACAATGGCAGCCATAAACTCCATGTGTTCTCTGCCTTTGCACCTCCCATCCCAGACTTGCCTGGCCGTTCTGCCTCATTCCTACGGTTCCTGCCAGAGGTGCCTTCGACGTGTGACAAGCCTTCAGCCTTCAGCAGCCCTGTTTGCTGGGCATTGACCCATGAGGGGAGCAGTAACTTTGAGTGTATCATTGGGGAATGATTGTCCTTTCTTCTGCTCTATGGACACTGTTCTAGTAAAGTTTTTTCACTCTAAGAGCAAGCTCTGTTGTGACGCGGCAGATGGCAGGAGCTCTTTAGAGCATGCAGGTTTGGGGGGACCAGGGTGCCCCTCAGTCTGCGCACAAACACCACCCTTGCCCCACTAGATCTATGGGTGAATTTCAACTGCAACTGACAACTTGTCATAGGGTGGTAGGACCTATTTCTTTCAGGAAATGCTGGTACTCATGGATAATTATATTTCTTAAACGCAGTTTATTGTGTTTCCTTTCTTCAGAATAGAAGCTAAATGAACTGGAGAGTCTGGTCCACCAAATACAGACTCTGCATCTCTCCATCCATGACACGTTTGGAATATGGAACATGAATAGTAGTAACAATAGTATCTTTTGTAGTTAGAAATAGATGACATATCTAGGACAACATGACACGCAGGCTAAACTGTCTCCCCAAGAGCAAGGACAGGTTTAGTCTAGGATTTAATCATTTATTTCACCGAGAGCTTTTAGGAATTGGCCATCAGAATCTGGGAGAGAACCTTCTTTATTAGGAAGGGAATTCTTAGTTGTTTAGCTCCTTATGAGCAGACAGAGCAAATGGGGCTTCCATTCTATCTCTGCCTCACCTGAGCCTTTGGAAAATCATCTTCTCTCTGGGTTGGGATTCCTTCTGATCCATTCAGAGTGGAGGTGGGAGGTGGGCTCATGGTGTGTAAAGCTGCTTGGGGGGGAGGGGGATTTCCCATGCAGCCTGAGTTGGGACTCTTGTAGGACTAGACGAACAGATAGCAAAGATTTTTATGCTATGCTTTTTATTCTAGTCTAACAGCGACTGAACAGAAACACAGACAGATGCGTTCAGACAGCCCTGGAGGGAAACAAGAGTCACCTGAATTAGCAGGAACACCTGATTTCCTGGTACATTCTATATTAAGAATTTTATCCAAGAACATTTTGAAACTAGGCATCTTTCTTCGCTCACCCCCCACCCCAAAGATGTGTTCATGTTCGTTTGCAAAGACAGATGCATCTGTCACCTGGGGCGCTCCTACTTTCTTGCTCCCTTTCATGGTGACCTGTGACCGCTGCACAGTGGTAATAAAGAATAAATGGTCAGTCCCTAGAAAGAGATATTGTTCCAGAAAAAAAACCACAGTCAAGAATTTATGTCTCTGGGTTGACATAAATTTTCTTCATTTTGGTAGCAGAGTGAAGGGCTGTTGTTTGAAGGGAATTTCTACTCATCCACCTGAATGAAGCATTTTCTCTGTTATAAGTGAAAGTGACAATTTCTCCTCACTCCAATTTGGAGGAAAGTCGGAATCATTGTGGGCAGAAATGCCTTGAGGAAAATTGAATCCATTTTTGCATGGGGAGATTTCTTTATGCTTCAGGAAGCTCGTAATCATGTTTCTCTTGGTTTCACCCTGAGCCTATCCAACACAGTTTTTATTGCCAGTGCTGGGTTTGTGTATGTGCATGCATGTGTGTGTGTGTGTGTGTGTGTGTGTGTGTGTGTGTGTGTGTACAGAAAACAGAGACATCTGGAGAAAACAGGGCAGAAACCTAGGGACCCAGATGAGGAGATGGGGTAGGAAAATGATTTCAGACTATTCTGCATTAAAAAATTAGAGTAGGTGATGTCTACTTACATGTCTACTTATATGCATGAATATGTAAACAACAAAAAGATTAATAAAATTATGAAAAATTAAAGTATCAAAAAAAGAATTAAGCCTATCAGTGGTTCTCAGCAGGGTGGGGGGAGGGTAGTAGGGCGGCAAGTTGCCTCTCTAGGGAACATTTGACAATAGAGGGCTAAGAAGAGACAAAGGCATTATTGAGAATTACTGGGCAGACCCCAGGCTGCTGCTGATTAGCCCACCAGGCAGAGTTCCCCCCCAACCCCACCCCACTACCTACTGCTATTCAGCCCCAGATGTCAGGAACCCCAGTTGAGAAAGCTCGACTAGATGATGCAACATCCCTTCCCCCCCCCCACCCCGAGACCTCCGAGACCTCCGGCGCAAAACCCAGCCCCAAGTCAGCAGTCAGTTGCTCTGCACTGAAAAGTTGTCCCCAAAATTCATAAACTGCAGAACAGCCCAGTCTGACTGATGGTGTGTGTTGGGGGGGGGCTGATGCTAAGGAGGGGATGAAGGTTACTTGAGGAACTTAAGGCAGGGCTCTGCAGAGCCAGGAACTGTGTCCTGCTGAGAGGAGACTCAGATGGGCTTTGCTCTCACTCCCTCCCTCCCTGTTCCCTCTTCTTCTCTCTCCACTCCTCTCTGGCCCTCCCTCCCTCCACCTTCCCTTCCCCCTTCCTCTTTCCCGCCCCTCTCTCTCCCTCCATGTTTCCTTCTTATCCTCCCTCCTTTTCTCCCTCCCTCACCCCTCTCCCCACTAGGCCTTGAGGTCTCCAACCTGAGAACTGTCAAGAACAAACCATTTAACACCCCCGCCCCCGTCCCCGCCCATGGCACCAGGTTGCAGCTATTTCTAGCGATTGCACGCGGTCCTCGGGTCTCTGTCCGAAGCCGGGCACCGCCAAGCATCATGCAAACCCCTGGGCTCTGCAGCTTGGCCCTGTGGGGTGGGCATCATCACTGCCCCTGCAGAGGACTAGTTGAAGGCCCAGTAGATGGGCCAGATGCCACAGGGGAGAGGCGGCTGCTGGCTCCACGCAGGCAGAGCCCCAGCTCAGAAGCCAGAGTTCCCACACCATTCCACCTCCCCAGGTGCTGCTGGCTCGCACAACCAACCTCAAGGAGACACAGGCTATGGGAAAGGGCCAGGGCAGGCGAAACCTCCAGGGGAAGTGGACACGAGGAACCCAGTCTCTTCCTCCCAATCTCCACTGGCCTGGCTGTTCCCCTCCTATGGACACACCCAGAAGCCTTCAGAGCAAGCAGATGCCCGGGATGTTTATAGCCACGCTCTTCACAAAAGCCAGAAGCCAGAAACAACGCACTGTCCACCAGGGATGAACGAATAAAGAGGTGTTGTGCGTGCGGAAGTGGATGCTGACCCATCCACTAAAGGCACAGAGTGGACACAGCTAACAGCTATGGTGTCCATGAGGCTGAAGACCCAGTGCCAAGAGAAGAAGTCGGCTCCATTTATATGAAACACCTGGAATCCATAAGTCCCTGCAGACACAAGGCAACCGCAGCCTGGGATGGAGGACGGGGAGCTGGGGTGACTGCTTGATGGGTGCGGGGCTTCCTTCTGGGGTGAAGGAGTCCCTTAGGTCCAGGTAAAGGGGGTGGCTATTCACCACGACTTGTCCTAAACAAGCTGAACTGTCTGCTTGCAAATGGCTTGGGCGCTGCCTTTATAGAAGGTGACTGTTACCTCCCCAAACACAAAAGCCACCATCTCGGGAAAGCAGAAAGGAAGCAGAAAAAGCTGACCTGGCGGTGGCCCTGGAGACCCATCTGAGCCAGGACACGGGCCCCAAGGCAGCACAGAGACCTCCACGCCCCCTACAGGCCAGCTGCAGGCGTGCTCCGGGGACGCCTCTACTGAGGCTGTTGGAAAGGCAGAGGGTGGATGATCCCGCCACCCAGGAGAGCCGGCCTCCGCCTGCCCACAGCCCTGCAGACACCTGGGAGGATATGGGCTCGCTGGGCTCGCAGCAGGTGGAGGAAGCAGATGGGCCTGAAGTGGAAGTAATTTAAGCACTTTCGTTCCTCGTCTAAATCAAGGCCACTTCTCAGAGCCGCCCACTAAAAGCATTTCACCCCTGGAGAAAGGTCTGGAATCAGCTCCGGTTTGCAGCTGTCTCCATTTCTTCCTGGGCTAAGGGGACTGCTATGGACAGTCCAGCTCGGGTGGGAGGGTCTTAGGAGAGCTTGTGCAGGTGGTGAGGGTGGTGTCCTCGCCAGAGGGATTAGTGTCCCTGAGGGGAGGGATGGCCCCGCGTGCCCTCTTCACACGAGGACACAGCTACACCCAGGCCCTCGAAGCAGAAAGCCCTCCCAGCCAGCCCATGGCCCACACCTTGCCTGGCCCTTCCCACCCTCTGGGACCAGGAGAAATCACTGTGTTGCGTATAAGCCCTGCCACGGCCCACAAGCCCCAAAGGCCTGAGGCAGGAGAGTGTAAAGACAGGAAGGAAACAGGCAGCTGCTAAGAAGGCAGCTGCATCCCTCCCCTATGCTTCATTGCCTGTTTCCCAGTCACCCTGGAGATGATCATGGGCGCTTCTCATAGGGGCCCTGAGGTCTCCAAGAGGATGCTGGGAAGAGGCCATGGTGATGGGAGATGGGCTAAGAGAGCAAAACTAGGCTCCCCAGACGGCGCTGGGCAGCCTCCCCTCGAACACTGGAGAACACCGGGGGATTTAATACAGCTGGACATAATGATGGAGGAGCCGGTGGCGTTATTAACCAGACAGCTCTAGCGTCAAGTCCCTTTTAACTAGAAAATCCCAGATCAAATCTCGTGGGGCGTGATTTCCATCTCCTCAGGCCTGAGTTTCCCTGTACCTGGAGAAAGACCAACAGCTTATCTGACAGGACTGTGGTGAGGATTAAACCAGAAAAAAATGTATCTCCCCAAGTCTAAGGCTCAGTTTCCCCACCCCCACCTCCTCGTGCCCACACCCCCCCGACACACACACACATTTAACGTTCCTGAAGTCAGGGTGGCCCTTTCCCCTTCCCAAAAACCTAGATTTCACAGGCAGGTGCACCCCTGCTGCTGCTATGAGTGGCTTCTTCCAGTGAAGACTAGATGCTTTATTGTCTCGCCTGTGTCTCCGATGCCAGCTCCCCTCCTCAGCCCCTCACATCAGCCCTGTTTTTTTAAACTTATGTCTTTGTGGCCGGGCACGGTGGCTCGTGCCTGTAAGCTTCGGCCTATGAAGCGGCAGAGGCTAGGGATGGCGGTTCCAGTCCCGCCTGGGGCCCGTAGTGAGACCTAGTTCCAAAAAAATAGCTGGGCGTGGTGGCGCGCGCCTGTAATCCCAGCTACCTGGGAAGCTGAGGCTGGGGATTGCTTGAGTCTGTGGTACCCGGGCAACGAGAGCCTGTGGTTCCACGGGCAAAAATAGCGAGACCTCGTCTCAGAAAAAATAAAATAAAATAAACATGTCTTTGTAAACTGGAGGTTTCATTTCTCTTGTGGGGGTGCCAGGAGTCCCCTTCCCGGCACATGAGCATTTTAAATGTTAACAGAGCTTTATCCAGTCGCTTCCCCAAAAGGCTGTGGCTCTGCCCTCCCACCAGCCAGGTCCCAGGTGACGCTGCTCTCACCTCGAAATGAAAGGACCTTTTTCTTCTTTTTTTGAGACCAGGTCTCGCTATGTTGCCCGGGGAACCGCAGACTCAAGTTGCCTGGGGTACCACAGCCTCAAGCAGTCCCCAGCCTCAGCTTCCCAGGTAGCTAGGACTACAGGTGCCGGCCATGGTGCCTGGCTGCTCTTTCAAGACCAGGCCTCACTATGTTGCCCGGGGAGGTCTCGAAACCGCGAACTGCAGTGATCCCAAGTCTCTTGCCTCCCAGTGCTTGGACAACAGGCGCGTGCCACCACTTGGCCAAAGGGCCTTTTTTGCTGTCTCAAAAAGCCGCGGTCAACAGGGAGCGGGACATCCCTCGGGGAAGACATGGGAAAATCACCTAAGCCTGCTCCGCCCTCACGCTGCCCAGCAGTTCTCAGCGATGGGCCCATCCCGCTGGCTGAGTCCAACAGGCACCTCGGACGTCCTCCCTTCCGAGCACGAAGGCAGGACCCCGAGCTGGCCAAGCAGAAGAGGCGCGTCCAGGGCAGGCCACGGGCGGCCTCTTCAGACCAAGACCCCCGCGAGCTTTACTTTTTAAGTCTGAAGACCCGAAGGTTTACCCAGTGAGACCAGATCATTCGCGTCCTGTGTGACTTCGCAGCCACCCGAGGCCGCCAGTCCTGACTGGATGAGACGGGGCGATGTCCTGGGCAGCAACGGGGCACATGGGGTTTCTGTGGTCACGACGTTGGCAGAAGCCAGAACCAGCAGCCGTCCTCGGCTTGGCTGGGAAAACTCCACCTGAGCCTCTAAGGATCTATTTTCTCAAGGATGTGGAAACGCGGGCAGCGGCATAACCACTGGATTCAGCTCTTGACAGCATTTGGCTAAGAGGACATGGGGGCTCAGGGCCCCAAATCCTGCTTCTGAAGGGCAGGGCGGGACAGCCTTCTCCCTCGGTTCCTGGGGTTTGCATCACTGCAAACAGGGACCGTTCCCACCAACCTCTCCGCCCCGCCCAGCCCCCTCGATCGAGAGATAATTGACCAATTAAATTGCAAGATAGTTGAAATCTACGTGGATAGAGACAGTGGCTGTAACCTGACATCTGTGTGCGTTGTGAAGGGTCCTGCGTCTGGTTCATGGACGCTGTGACTTCACTGATTTGTCTCTGTCATCGGCTCTATTTTCTGAGCAAATCTGTCCGATGTCACATGGCCTCGTCATCTGTCATCTCAGTGACTCACCACCGATCCTTCCATTCAGCTCACGGCTGGAAGCTGGTACCCTGTCACCAATCTCATCCTGCTGCTCCCGTCCCCCAGCCCCTGGCAACCTCCTCCCTTCCTCTCTGGGTGTGACACCTTCCCTGTCACAAGTGAGTGATGCGACGCAGCAGCAGTCTTTCCCTGCCTGACTTACTGCTCTCAAGGTCCATGCACCTCGTCACAAATGGCGGCCACGCCTTCTCTCCCATGACACATGCGCACATAGGCACACAGCGCCCATCTCCTTTGTCTGGCCATCGGGTGATGGACACGTTGGTGGTTCCTAGATCTGGGCTATTCTGAGTAAGGTGCCATGGACATGGGGGGCAGGTGTCTCTTCTGGCTTTCATTCCCTTTGGATCTACACCTGGAAGAGCAACTCAGTCAGAGCACGAGCAGCTGTTTTTACCAGTGGGCCTTAACCACTTAAGGAAACCTCAAGACCATATACTTCTTACTCCCAGTGCAGCTACTCTCGAGAGCCGGCACAGTGACTGGCATCGAAGAGGCCATCGGGGAAGATGCAGCGAATGGATGCACGCACGAACGGATGGCCGGATGACCGAATGAATGACTCACCCACTGGGGAATTGAAAGTGAATACTTAGCATCCTGCATTGCACTCATTCTCCAGCTTGTTTTCGGGATCCGGACATGCCTGTTACCATCTTGTCATACAGCTTTCGTCCTCGTTGTTCACATAAACATGCCCGTGGACACGCTGGTCCAATGCAAACAGCCTGGGCTCTGCTGTGTCCAGTCCTATCGACTGTCCCCCTCCTGGGGGGAGTCCCTAACCTCTGTGTCCGCACTCACGAAGGGCACGATGACTCCTACTCACGAAGGGCACAATGACTCCTACTCCTTTCTCATAAAGAGCAAACTGGAAAACACAGGGGAAGTATAACTTGGAAAGTGCTAAACAGAAGGGTCTTCTCCCTGTTTCTCCCAACACCCATCATCTCTGTGCCTCTGTAAACCTTACTGACAGTGAGAGTAGCAACATGGGTGCTGAAGTACATAAATTCATAAAACTCCAGGCTGACACCAGTGATTTCCCACCAACTGCTTTGCTTTTCCTATGTCACCAACTATCGTTTTTCTGTCCCTTCCAGGTGCCTGACTAGTCCCTTGCTCCAAACCCATGGCCACTGCGTTAGACCCCAGCCTGGTGGCCTCGTACTTGCCTGACTCCCAAACCCTCCTGTTGAGCCCTCTCCTACTCCAGGGTCCTTTTCTTTCCACCCAACCCACAATCACTGCAGACAGTCCTCCCGGCAATGCTGTTTTCTTGACTTCTGTCCCCTGTCCTGCAAAGGCTCTATACCACCTGTCACTTCTCACCTGCCCAGGTGTGAATGGCCCGGAGCAAGCAACCTGCACCTCATGGCTTTTCAGTGCTGCCAGGTACATCCACATTCACCCGTTTTAATTTGAATTTTATCCCCTTCTCCCCATTTGTCCAACACCACCCAGTAGTACGAGGCCCACTTTCAATGTTGCTCTTTCAGCATCAGCCTTTTCACCACCATTTGCTGAGAGCACCAGGCCCCCAGATCATCTCTTTGCATCATTATTACCCTGTGAGGCAGGTCCTGTTACGCGCTCCATTTTAGAAAGGAGAAGACTGAAATTCAGAGAGGTTAAGTAATTAGTCCCAGGTCACACAGCTAAGTGGTAAGGCCATGATTCAAAACCAGGCAGAATTTGGACTCTCACACTTTGTCCCTACGTTGTCCATAAAATCTCTTTTTTTTTTTTTGATACTCGGTCTCGCTAAGTTGCCCAGGGAACTGCAGACTTATGTTGCCTGGAGTACCATGGATTCAAGTGATCCCCAGCCTCAGCCTCCCAGGTAGCTGGGATTACAGGCATGCACCACCATGCCCAGCTATTTTTTGAGACTAGGTCTCACTATGTTGCCCCGGGTGGGTCGCGAATCCACGGACTCAAGCGATTCCTAGTCTTGGCCTCCCTTCCTAGGCTGGGATTAAAGGTGCATGCCACTGCGCCCGGCCCATAAAATCTTTCTTGATCACGCAAGGGAGGCTTTTCTCGGTGAAGCTACAAGTCTTCCAAACAGAAATACTCTTCCTGCTGTGTTTCTGCGACTATCTTCAGGGTCCTACCCCAGTCTCACCCAGCAGCCACCGTGCAGCAGGGAGATGCGTGCCAGCTTCACAGGGCACCGTTTGCGAAGGAAGGGGAAATGGATGAGGCCGAGGAGACTGGGTACTGGACCAGGATGGTCTCCAGGGAGTGGGGGGGCTCCAGACTCCCTGCCCACCCATAGGAGATGAGCGAGCAGGGTGGAGCAGCGGGAGAAGGCAGGGAGGAGGAAGGGGTGCGGTCGACAAGGAGACCCGGAGGAGGCACATGGAGCAGAGACACGTGGAGAAGCTGCGCTTGCATCTCAGCCTTGAGCTGGTCCCGGGGACCTGCCGGACACGGCAGGGGACACTCGTGGGTGAGCTGGAAGCAGACGTGGGTGAGAGACCCGTGGGGAGGCTGACGCGGCAGCCTTTATCTTTTTTTTTTTTTTTTTGAGACCAGGTCTCGCTATGTTGCCTGGGGTAGTCCCGATCCCACGGTCTCAAGCGATCCCCAGCCTCAGCCTCCCAGATAGCTGGGATTACAAGCACATACCAACTCTCCCAGCTATTTTTTAGAGACTAGGTCTTGCCATGTTACCCGGGGTAGTCTCGAACCCGCGGACTCAAGCGATCTCCAGCCTCAGCCTCCCAGGTAGCAGGGATTACAGGGGTGCACCACCACGCCCAGCTATTTTTGAGACCAGGTCTCGCTATGTTGCTCCAGGCGGGTCTCGAACTCGTGGACTCAAGTGATTCCTCGTTTCGGCCTCCCTTCCTAGGCTGGGATTAAAGGCGTGCGCCACTGCGCCCAGCCTTGCAGCCTTTATCTTGATGCTGACGCTGCTCTTTCCCTCCCGGTCTTGCCTGGCCCCTTCTACCTCTTCCCCGCGGTCCCGATGGGCCGGTGCCTGCAACCTGTGGCAAGCTGCAGCGACAGAGCCAAGAGACTCGGGGAGCATCTGCCAGCCTTACCCCACCCGGCGGCATGAAGGCGCTTCATCAGCCCCAGGAAATAAGGCCCGAAACGAGGTCACCGAGCTGGGCACCAGCCCTGCTGCTCACTCGCAGAGTGAGGCTGGGGAGCTGCTGAAGCCTCTCTGAGCCTCAGTTTCCCTCTCTGTCAAGCAGAGCATCTGGGGCTCACTGCAGCCCATGGAGGAGGTGCAAGAGGAATCCCAGCGCGCGAGAGTCGCTGCAGTAGAGCAGGTGCAAGAGGGACCAGGAAAGGCTGTCATTTCTGGCAATCGTGCTCCCAACGTCCTTCCGAATGGCCGCCTTGGCTGATGGGAAGTGGCATCTCAAAGGGGAACTGAAGCCCCTCGAACCCCCTCCTGTGTTCCCACCCTCTGGGCTCTGAAGAGCAGCCCGTCCTGCTCGAACGCTGCCTCCCCACCCTCCTAGCAAATGGCACTTGTCCGGCGGCAGTTGGCAGAGAATGTGCTATTTCACGTGTCTATTTTTTAATGTCTTGATTATGTACGTGTTTATTCATCTATTTATTTCTTACACCTCTGTATTCACAGGCACTGTTGTTCCCACCTGGAATGCCGTTCCCTTCCCCATCAGTGATGAAATATTGTTCCTCTTTTGAGGTGACTTCAAGAGCCACTTCCTCTCCCAGCGCCATCCATGCCTAGTGCCACTTGGGTCTGGCACATCGTTGTGTCATTCTACGAATCATACTCGCACTTTAAATATTTCCCTTTATTTCACCTTTAAAAATAATTGACATAACACACAGTCAGTCTGACAATAGCACATAACAGAAAATCCATCCTCACCATTTCTAAGTATTCAGGTCAGTGGTACTAGAAACATTCCCATTTTCCAGATGAGGACACTGAGGTTTCGGGATACCGGGCAGCTGACCCAAGATCACAGTGCTGGGGAGTCTGGGACCTGAGAATTCCTCCAGAGACCCGAGAACTCCTCCACATGGCCCGAGAACTCCTCCAGGGTGGGGTCTGGGCCCCCTGCACCTCTGAGTCACTGAAGCTGGCACACAGTAGGTGCTCAAGCCAGTTGAACAGGCAAATAATGAAGGGAAGAATGGCTTGCATGGTGGGCATCTTTGTGGGCGCCTTGTGGGTGATATTTTCAAGGGTTGCCCTAAAAGAACCTCCACCTATGCTGGTCTCCAAACTGCAGAGGCACCGGGTAACAGATGGGTCACGGGAGTGAAGCAGACAGACCCGAGTCCCATGGAGCAGAGTGATGGTGGGGAGGGAGAAAGAGGTTAAAAAAAATGGGGCATAGACTCTGTTCTTCGGGCTCTTCACCCCCTGCCTAGGGCTGCAGCTCACACAAAACAGCCTTCTCACCTCTCACCTGCTGAACCCCTACCAAGCCTTCAGGCAAAGCACATACTCCACTCTGCTTCTCTGTTGCCCATTTCCCACCTGTGCAGCATCTCTGTTGCCCATCTCTGTTGCCCAGGGGCATCTCTGTTGCCCATTTCCCACCTGTGCAGCATCCTTCACTTCTGCGCCCCCAGCAGTCGACAAGCTTTTAAAGAGAGCACACGAGTCTTCCCTCCAGCTTCATGTCTAACATCCACACATCAGGCACTGTGCCAGGGATGAGGCATCGCCCAGGAGACTTCAGAGTCAGTGAGGCTTTGGTCAAAGTTCTTAACTAACTCAAGCCTCAGTTTCCCCATCAGTAAAAGGAGGGCAGGAACAAGGAGAAAAAGAATTCCGCTCAGTGAACAGAGTGGTTATGGGAATTAGTAAATTTGGGTTCATCGTGGAAACTCATTTACAACTATTATTATTAATAAGTATTTAATAATTAACCAGAGACCAAGAATAGGCACAGCGGATTTTTCCCTTCAATTAACACAGAGAGAAATGCTGCAAAAACAAACTCAGAGCGATGAACCAACCTAAAGAAAGGTAAATAATTGGGTTTGTTCAAAGCACAGCCAAGATGCTAGCATATTCATATTCTTGGCGTCCTTGCTGTTAATTTGCTTACAGAAAGTTACAAGTGCAGTTGCTTATGCAGGGTGAGTGTGGAGGCTGTCACATGTACACCTTAACCCCATGCTTGCTGTCCCAGAAGAAATGCTGCCTTCACCCCTTTTCATACCTTGGACATGCATCTTTATTATCCCCTGAGGCAGGTCCTGTTATGCTCTCCCTTTTATAAAGGAGACTGAAATTCAGAGAGGTTAAGTAACCAGCCCCAGGTCACACAGCTGAGTGGTAAAGTCAAGATTCAGACAGAGGCAGAGTTTGCACGCTCACATTTTGTCCCTACACGTTGTCCATAAAAGCTTTCTTGATCACCCCAGGGAGGCTTTTCTTACCCCAAATGAGATTGACCAGGACAAGCCAGCGACAACAGAGGGCAGTGGTCACAGTGACTGTCACCTGCCCTTCTGGTCTTACTCTACACCAGTAGCCAACACGACCTTTTGAAAACAAAACTAACTCATGCTGGTCTCCCCCTGAAGATGCCCCAGCAACTTCTGCTCACCTCCCAGCCACTACCCAGGCTGGCTCCCTTTCATTCATCTCTGCTTTCTCCCCAGTTCCAATCACCGTGACCTTCGGGCTCTTCTAACACTCCACAGGTCTTCGCGCTTGCTATATGGACTGCTGACATTTCCCCAGCAAAATATCACCTGCTTAGCGAAGAGTTCCCTCACCTCCGATATAGGAAATATCATGCCCCTACCAGCTTCCCTTAATATTTGTTATTATCTGAACAGCATTATGGGCTGTTATCATTCGATGCCTTCACTCCCTGCCCATTTCTGCTGCCCGCCAAATAAAGGCTCCATGTGGGCAGGAACCTTGTCTGTCTTGCTCTGTTACATCCACAGCCCTGAGGACCCTGCCTGGATCTTACACAGCGCGCTTAGTCCCTATTTGCTGAGTGAGTAAGTGGAGATGGGAGAGCAGGGGGTGACCATTTCTTTTCTCCTTCTATGCTTCAATGAATTTTAGTCTCTCACAAAGTGCAGGGATTACTCCTGTATCAAGAAAAAGAAATAATGCCCATGCCAAATCAAATTAGCATATTTAATCAAAAGGATGAAAATGAAACAGATTCTCTTACCTACAGATTCTTGTTCCCAGAATTGGTTATAAAGATTTCTGGCAGTTCCTATGAGCCCAGTCTCCACACTATTTATTAAATTGAATCTTGGGCCAGTTTGATCAACTGCTTGCTGGTCAGTTCACACCCCAGGACTTTGAAAGTGACAGCCTCTCTCCTGAGCTTGTGTGACATGTCCACTTCACTCCAATCCCCCGCTCCCACTACACCTACATCTACACCTATGCTTTTGCCAAAGCTGTGCTATCTCCAAGCACCAGTCACCTGGGCCATCTTCTCCCTCCCGCCCTCCCAAAGTCTCTATCATACTTCCAGGAACATTCAAGTCTGTCAAGAAATGGCCTCCACAACCAACAACCCTGCTGTTTGGAAATGCTCTGCTTTTCAAAGGACAGCTTCTCTCTCTGTCTCTCTCAATTAGTTACAGTTGGATGGAAGCCACATTTTTATCTATCTAACGACACTGAAGTGTCACTACACATTTTCCAACTGAGCAAAAAAAAAAAAAGAAAAGAAAAATCCAGAAAAATGCACTGTTAGCAGGAAAAGATTGTCAAAGGCAGGCAGGAATGTGGCTTAGAATCCTTCTCAAAGGAGAAAGACTAGGTGGTTTTCCAGGGGTTAGAGGCCATTCTCCAAACGTTCCCTCTAGGAGAAAGGCAGCCCTAGACACACCATCAATGTCTGGAATTTACAAGGGGATGGACATAATGGAAAACTGGCTGGAAAGCTTGGAGTCATGTCAAGTGCTCTAGGCTCCGCCTGAGTGCTACCACCACAGACAATCAGCACGAAGGGAGGGCTTTCTGTGCCAGGCACCTAGCTAGGCACTTGTAGTCTCCCTCACCTACCTTCCACAGCCTCAGTGGTCCTTATTTGTATTATTCCCATTTCACAGATGTGATCACTGATGCACAGAGCCATTTAGCCATGTTCCCAGGTTGACAAAGGGACGAAATCTTAGAACTGGTTTGAACCAGTTTGAGCCATTCCACCTGACCCCAAAACTCCTACTCTTTGCAACTTTACTATGCATAGCTTCTCCCTAAAAACTCGAGCTAAAATTAAAGAGAGCAGCTGATACAACTGTAACTGAAAACCACCAGTTCTGTCATCTCTTTCTCCTGCTTAATTCTTTCAAAGTAATGCATGCTTGGTGTCGAACATACAATATTTATATGTGTAGAAGTTAAACAGAGCGTGCTTTTTTTAAAAATGGGCTGCTCTAATTTTCTCCTGTTTTTCACATGCTGCCACCTTGGTTTGGCCACTGTTATGCCACAAAATCAATACGGCTAAATTTCACACATCATTAATAAATAAGCGGAGGCCACAGCTGCTATGGGATGAATCCTTACATTCCTTGGGAGATGGGAGAGAGTTCCAAAAACAGCTACTTAAGTCAAAA
>PVHY01012278.1:0-45058 GCA_004024945.1 Uropsilus gracilis | reverse complement strand
GGTTACTCTAAAAGTAACCAGGGAGATTGGGGTTATGTAATGTAGGGTCCTGAGGTCGAAGTCCGGCCCAGAGGGCAAAGGGAGGTAACACACCAAGGGGGGATGGTCAATGGGAAGCAGGGAGAAGGATAGAAAGAGAGGGGAGGTGGAGTGTAGGGATACACAATTTTGGAGAGGAGCGTGGAGAGTGGAGTGAGAGCGAGAGCCTGGAGATTGGGATCAGGCGCGGAGGTTTGGGGCCTCGGAAGAAGGACCCGGCTGGGTCCTCTGGAGCTTCCTCACCTCCCCAGCACTTGGTTCCTGAGGTGAAGCACTTCACCTGTGTGAAGGCGGAGGAGAGGTGACCCGGGTGAAGTGCGGAGCCACGGTGACACTCGGACAGGCCTGCCTTTGGGAGACCATCTGAGCCCCACCTGTGTTGGTTGGATTCATCTGGTACCAACTGGAGCGACAGGATTGGGAGTCAAGGTCCTGGCATTTCCAACCAGAAGTACCCTAAGACTGAGGTAAACCCCACGAAGCTCCTTGAGGAGCAGAAGTGGGGCTCTATTCTGTTTGGAACATTTGTGAGGGTGTGGACTCCTTTGGTTTGGTTTTTTTCCGTATCTGTAAATAAATCTCTTGTCTATCCTGGTTGTTAAGGTTGATATCTGAGCAGCTGCTGCGCGCAGGCGGGAGAACTCATAGGAAGGAGGAATTTAAACGGGGGTGTCCCTATCCCCCCGATAACAGGGGGAAGAAATGAAGCATTTTTATGTGGCAACAAAACTGGCTGTCCATCAACATATCACTCTACTTTCTCTGGACTTATAATGGTTTACTGGTGATTAGGGTTACCCATGGGTCTGGACAAGTGGGGTGCCAGCCAAGGACCCCTACTTTGGGTAACCTCTCTGACTCTCTTGCAGTTCTGCTTCTCCTCTCAGGTGAGGAAAGGACCTTGGCCCACCTAGAACTCACTCACTCCTTCTATCTAGATCATTCTCCACACATTAAGAGCACCAAATTCTGTCCAGTAGTTTCCTGGGTTTGTAGCTGTGAGAGCTGTGTGTGTGAGGAGCTGTGGGTGGACTTAGACAGAAGGCTGTACAAAAGGCCTCTGGTATGGGATGAAGCAGAGGGGAGATATAGGGGTAGGCTGCTTGTCAGCCTTTAAATGTGGCTTGCTTTCCCCAAAGAAACCTTTTCTATCCTGTAAAAATCTAAAAATCTGCCAACCCAAGTGGTAGAGGCAATATTCCTCTTAATGCAGAAAGATATAAACCTGTTTTATTTAACAAGTAGGTGACTTGATTTATAAATTAACATATTTAGACATAAAGGAAGTAGATTCCTACATATGTTCCTTATTGCTATTGTGACAAATTACTATAAACCTCAAGGCTTAAAATTTATCATCTACATTTTTATTGAAATTCATATGAAATAACAAAAGACCTTGAATATCAAAAAGCCTCCTGACCAGAACAAAAGAGAACAGGGGTATTACAATTCCAAACTTCAAACTACACTACAAAGCCATAATAATTAAAACAGCTTGGCACTGGTACAAAAACAGACAATCAGATCAATGAAACAGAATTGAGTGCCCTGAAATAGAACCACACATATATAGTCAACTAATTTTTGACAAAGGAGTGAAAAACTTACATTGGAACAAAGATAGCCTCTTCAATAAATGGTGCTGGGAAAATTGAACAAAGATAAGCAAAAAAAATGGACCAAGACAACTCCCTCACACCATGTACAAAAATCAACTCAACATGGATAAAAGATTTAGATGTCAGACCTGAAACCATAACATACATAGAGGAAAACTTGGGCAAAACAATCCATGAATTACAATTCAGAAATCCCTTTCTGGAAACATCTACAGATGGCAAAAAAAAATGAAGGAAAACATAAACAAATGGGACTACATCAAACTAAAAAGCTTCTGTACCGCAAAAGAGACAATAGAAAAAATAAAAAGAATCCCAACCAAATAGGAAAAAAATTTTGCCCTCCACAAGAGTGACAAGGGTTTAGTAACAAAGATCCACAAGGAACTCACACAATTAAACAAAAGCAAAACAAGAAGCACAATCAAAAAACAGGGAGAAGAACTGAAAAGACACTTCTCCAAAGATGAAACACAAATGGCCAACAGGCACATGAAAAATTGTTCAACATCACTAGCAATTAGGGAAATGCAAAGCAAAACCACAATGACACACCACCTTACACCAGTAAGAATGGCCCACATCCAAAGAACGGGCAACAACAAGTGCAGACGAGGATGTGGAGAGAAAGGAACACTCTTACACTGCTGGTGGGAATGTAATCTGGTCCAACTGCTATGGAAAGCTGTGTGGAGGACCCTCAAACTAATGAAAATGGAACTACCATTTGACCCAGCAATTGCTCTCTTGTGAATCTACCCAAAACAGACCTCAATGTAAGCACAAAGGAACACCTGTGTTTGGATGTTTACTGCAGCACTACTTATAATTGCAAGGACTTGGGAGCAACCTAAATGCCCCAAAACAGATGACTGGATGAAAAAAAGTGGTATATATACACAATGGAATATTACTCATCAATTAAAAATGACAAATTTGATGATTTTATGGTAACATGGATGTACTTAGAAGAAGTCATATTAGCAGAAATAAGTCAAAAAGAAAAGGATAGAAACCAAATGGTTTCATTAATATATGGGACATAGGGAAAAAATAAGCAAAAGCCATAAAGAAAAGTCAAAACAAGCTAAGTACCAAACTGAAGCACTCAACTTTGGGCGGGGGGGGGGAGGGGGAAGTGGGGAGTAAGGTGTGGGGGGTGAACCCCTGGGATTAAATTATGTGAAATTTATATATAAATAATTAAAAAAAAAGGAAGTGAAGTGAAAATAAAGAATCAAGGCAGATCTTTCTCATTAAAAAAATATCGTCTACTTCCGGAGATCAGAAGCCCCAAATGAGCTAAAATCAGGGTGTCATCAGGGTTGCATTCCTCCTGGAAGCAGGGGAGAACCAGTTTCCTGCCTGAGTACTTTTCCACAAGAGTATTCCTCCCTCTTAAAATCAGCAGTAGCCCCACCAAGTCTTTTTCAAGTTGCCATCTCTGTGACTTCCTCTTCCACCCATTAGGATCCCTAAGGATTAAAGGAACTTACCTCAACATAATAAATGCCATCTATGACAAACCTAAGGCAAATATCATCCTAAAAGGGGAAAAACTAAAATCATTCCAATTGAGATCTGGAACTAGGCAAGGATGCCCACTCTCCCCACTACTCTTTAACATTGTACTGGAAGTTCTAGCTAGGGCGATAAGGCAAGAGAAAGACATAAAAGGGATACAAATAGGTAAAGAGGAACTGAAGTTATCACTATATGCTGATGACATGATTCTCTATATAGAAAACCCCAAAAAATCCATAGAAAGATTACTTGAAAGAATAAACCACTTCAGTAAGGTAGCTGGATACAAAATCAACACACAGAAGTCAGTGGCTTTCCTACGTGCAAAAAGTCAAACAGAGGAAGAAGAAATCAGAAAAACCATCCCATTTACCATTAGGATCCTTAAGATGACTTGGATTTTCCCAGGTCTTAAAGTCTGCCAATTAGCAAACTTCCTTCTACCTGCCACATCAATTCTCCTTTATTCTTATTGTTAATTATCTTTAATTTACTTTATAACCTAACATTCACAGGATCTACCAATTAGCACATGCACATTTTTAGGGTCATTATTAATATGCCATTACAACCTCCATGTGTATTCTTATCCTAAGCCCTGTGGAAGTTAGGGGTATGATTATTTGAATCCTGAAAGAATAACATTAGTTCTGGAGAATTTACTCTTCTTCTTGGTGATTGATTTCCTCAGGCCTCAGGTCTGTGTACCTGACATAATCTGCAGGGCTGAGTTGGCTCCCCAAGTCTGAGTAATGCTGTGATTACTTTGGCTCCTACAGCATTGCCCCAAGAGCAGAGATGAAAGCCCCTCCACCTTTGTCAGCTTACCCTTTGCAGAGGGAGAAATGAATCTGGGCCACACAGTGGTCTTACTTTCTATACACATGCTCTCCATATACATACATGGTCCAGTTATTTGGCTAAGAGTAATAGGGGGGGGCAGGAGAATGGAAGTTACTGATTCTTGACCTCATCGAGTCCATCAATATTTTTTGAGTATCTACTGCTACCAAGCTTAGAGTTTGGGGTTGGAGATACTTACTTACTTGTGGTAAATACTTGTGTCCCTTCTCATTGGCTAGTTCCATCATTGTAGCCAGGAACCCTCTGAATCCTAACTTCTCAGTCACAGGAACCACTAACCATGGCCAGTAAAGAGGAGGGCTGCTGTCTCTCCCACGTCCTTGGCAAATCTAGTAGATATTCAGCTGATGTTTGTTGAATGAATGAATGACCCTTCTGATATATTTAATGTCTGTATCAGGCCAACAGGAAAACAGAGAAAGTCAAGAGTGTAACTGGCCATGCAAGAGAATGTGGGGGAGAAATCCAAGGAGGACTCCTGAAGTAGATTCCTATTACTGCATGTGGCATGCTTTTCTGAAATTTCGCAACCCACTCAACCACCTTGAAAGTAGATTCTTATCTCATGTGACTTTATGAAGAAACTGAGGTGCTGTGTTTGCTTAAGACCACACAGCTAGTGAGTGTCAAAACTGGGACTTGACACTGACTGAACTCTCACTGAGGAGAGCAACATTTCTTTTACAATGTCTATATGGAATCCCCAGATTCCATCTAATAGCTATTAATTCCTCCATCCCCCCACCTCTGCTCCATGTCCATCTCCAGAGATCTCCTTGGATCTGAGTCATCTCTGATCTTGGAAGTCTCAGGCTGCACTTGAGGCTGGAGCAGGTGAAAGTGCTACTTTTCAAGTCCTTCTTCACTCCTCTCAGTTCCTCCATTTCTCTGAGCAGCCTGGTGATGACAGATGTGGTTGATGTGTGTAGCTTCCAGGATGTTTGCACCAAGACCAGGAAATTGCCGCCCACCATCTGTTCCATTCAATCACTTGTGAGCTTGCAGTGCAACCTGGAGAGACTGACAGCTAAAATATATTGAGCAGCTCCTGCCTGCTTGACTCTTTCTTACCCTTGAACACTCCAGAGTGGCTGATGCAGTAACCTTAGGCAAGTCTCCCTGCTGCAGCCCCTCGGTCCTCACCTTTACTGTGGTGACAGTCTGAGAATTGGGGATTTTTCTCCCCTTCTGCTCCTTTTGAAGAGGCTTAGAAAACTGGGACTGGATTGCTCTATTTCTAATAGCTTCTCTGCAGTGGTGAAAAGATCAAGGAGGTTTGCAGCTAGTGGGCTTCCCTAGGTCCTGTGTGAATTTGGGCAGTTATAGCCTCTCGCTGAGCTCACGTCTACCTGTGAGTTTTCTGTGTCCTCACGTTTGACCTGACTGCCAAGAAATCAGAGCCAGTCTGGGTTGCAGCTCCTGACATTCTTCCTCTCCCACTTCTATCTTATCCCTGGTTCTAGGAGATTCTAGTCATGCCCTATATCTACTTTTGATCTGAAGCCCTCTTTCTACTAAGTGGTCCAGCTAGCCTTAACAGCCTCACTTTGGATCCTGTGATAAGGCAGAAGCCCCCTTCCCCTCCCCAGAGATCTTGAGGGTGATGGAATTCTGTTTCCTTTCTCTGGTTGCCCAAGGCATAATATGTGTTCCTGCTCAGCCAATGGTGTGATTTAAATTCAGTTTTATCCTTTAGACATCTGTGTCTCCCATTTGGTGTTTCACCCATTGAAATCAGGGAGGAATTCATCTGACTATACTTCAGTGCCTGCCACAGTGCCTCACATGGTGGTAGGAAATGTGTGTTCAATTCCTGTCGGGGCTCCAGGCTGAAAAAGCTTTCTGCTACAGAAGAATTGAACCCCTGTCCATCTGGACTCAGGAGCAGGAGAGGGAGGGACATTTACTGATCCAAATGACTGAAAAGATAGTGTCTCGACAGCTGGAGCTGGATGTTCAACTAATATCTTCAGGAATCGTTCCTTCCTCAGGGGTGGCTTTCCACCAGGTTGCCTTCACTCTGGAAGGCTCTCCCCTCTGTGATGATCAGATAATCAGAAGCAGCACCCAAATTACCTGGTCACCTGGAGGGCTTTCATTGGCCAATTTGGAGTACATATCCAACCATCAGCCAATCACTGTGAGCAGAGGAAAGGAGCTTTGTGATTGGTCAGTTGTAGATCATTTGCCCCCTGGATTAGAGGGTATCTTAACCACAGAGACTGAATAAGAGAGGGATACATTTGTAAAGTAGAGTTAGACAAATTTCATAACAGAAAATGGAGATTATGGATTTTTAGTATACAAAAACCAGCTATCTGCTCTAGTCTCATATTGGTTTCAGCCAACAGAGTCACATTCACTGCCAATTCAATTTTCATTAAATGTTTGGAAAGGGATTTGTTACTTTAAATTTTCCTTCTTTTTCTTCTTAGGTTCTTTTCCATCTCTGAGTCCCATCCTATTCTGTTGTCAACCTAACCAACACAGCTGGTGGGAACCCCTCTACCAGCAGGAGCCTCCCACCCCGATGGACTGACGTCACCCCAAGTATTTACTTATGTGGTGGAGAAGCCCTCTCTCCCACATGAACTCACCTCTGTTTCCCCAAACCTTTCAATTTTATTCCCACCATCAGTGGGTATGACCCCTCTGGGAATGTTTTGATATCATGAAGTCACGCAATACCTCAGACCAGCTTGAAAGGATACATTTTTAAAGCTAACCTCTCCTATAATGACAACAGCCCCTTTACAGTTCAGACTAATTTATTTTCACCTTCGTAATAATCAGATATCCCAGGCTGAGAAATTGTGATCAGTAATTATCAGGAGGAACAAGTCTACAGGCATGGCCCCTGTTCCCTATTCAAGACTTTGTGTCCTAAACAGTGTTGGTCCTTACTTTCTCTTGGTGGCTTCTTGCCAGCTAGTCAGGCCTTAACACTGTGTCTGTTTCCTATTTAATATAATGAATTGACTCCCACAAAATGGCTCAAAGCTACACAAATTTGTTATCTTAGATTTCCGGTGATCAGAATGGGCTTCACTTGGCTAAACGATGAAGGTTTCAGTAGACAGGGTGTCTTCTTCCATGCTCAAAGTCAGCATAAAATCTTCAAATTTCTCTTTGAATCTCATTCTTCTGTTCCCCTCTTCCATATTTAACAGACCTTGTAATTATGTTTGGTTCACTTGGATAATCTAGAATACTCTCCTCATTTTAAGATCAGATGATTAACAAGCTATTTTCACTCCATCTGCAAACTTCACTCTCCTTTGCCATATATATAGCACAGTAATTCATGTATTCCCAGGTTTCAGATATGAATATATTTGGAATGGCCATTATTCCCAAAACCACAAGTCCTGAGATAATTCAAGGAGAATATGTGCTTTGTTCAACATATTAGGGACTAAAGAGATTTGATCTGTCTGATCCTGGGGACCAGAGATCCCTTCCAAAGAGAGGAATGCAGCTACTCTGTCCTTTAAGTAGGGTTTCAGTTATCACTTCATTGTTCTAGTGAGGTGCTACCTTTTGCCTTCTCAAGCTCTCACAGCTCTTTCTCCAGTTCTCAGCCGACTGAAGATTCCCCAGGTCCATAGGACTTTGAAGAAATCATGCCATATTCATGAGACTTTAGCCTGAAAGTTTCAAAGGTGTGCTTTAAGGGAACTCAGGTATGAAATTGAAGCTCTGTAGGTTCGGAGAGCCAGTGTGTCTTTACAAATACCAAACAGAAACTATTTCTGGAAAGTTCAGATTTATGAGTGATGAAGAAAGTTATATATTTAGAGAAAAACCTTACCTTGGATGACAGTAAGGTTTGTGAGTTCTGCTGACACACACAGACCTCGAGGAAGTCAGCATTTCTCAGATGGGGCTTCAAAGTGACTCCTGCCACATCACAATCCCAAGTCTCCAGTGTGGACCTTATTGACTCATTCTAGTCCTTGCCCATCTTCAGCACTGCTCCCTTCCCCATTGTCTCCATTCTCGTGTGCTCTCCACAAACCGGCCTATTAATTCCATGAAGTTGAAGGCAATTGTGATGTCTTACCTCATGGGTCTAGTATCTGTTACAGGGTGTTTTTCTTGTTCACTGTAATTGCTTTTTTCTCCTTACTTTTTTGTCCGAAAACCCCCCACCTTATTGAGGCAGCGTCCACCTGCCACCATGAAGCTGTGAATGCCGATTCTCCTAGGCCCAGCCTCCTTTGCTGCTCTGGTAAACACAGATGTCCTCAGTTCCACCAGGAAGATTTCCTGCCCCAAGAGTGGAACTGGAAGCTCTGACTTGAAGAATCAGGACATATTTGTGAGGGGAGATGGTAGAGGGTCCCATCACCCAGAGATGGCATCCAGAATCAGTCTCAGTGGTGTGGCCACACAAGGTACCACTTATGTGCCAGTTCTCAGGGGTGGGTGGCTTCACAGGATTGTTTCGTCAGTGTAACCTGGGGGATTATTCCCAGATTCTTGTCTCCAAGCTGGTTTTAGTGCCTTTCAGAGATTCCATGAGCCAACTAACATGCTTATTCAATCTGTTCAGTGAGTCAGGGTTAGTACTTTTGCTTACAAATCAGACTTTGACTGAGATAGATGGTTATGATCTTCCAGTAAAATCATCCACATTTCCACTCAACTAAAGCATTTGCATTTGTCTTTTCTCCCACTTGGAACAGTTCTGTCCTTCTGTATGAGTCCTACTCATCCATCCAAAAATGAAACTCAGTGCTCATCCTCTGAGAAGTCTTCCCAGATTACCTCAGTCTGGGCTCCCATAGCACCTTTATTCCTTTGTGTTCCTCCTGTTAAAACTCCCCCCACCCCGGATATTATCTGTTTGTTTTTGCTTTTTCACTACTCTGCAAGTTATGTGAGACTAGAATCTACACCTATTTCATTGTTTAATTATGCCTGACCTATTTGTGTTGCTGAATGAATGAATGGATGGCTGAATCAATAAGAGCACTCCCAGGCCTGATCAATCCCCAAGAGAGCTCCCACCATCACTTCATGCCAGCATGGGGCATCTTAAATTTTTGGACTCAGGGCAGCTGTTCATCCCATAACCCCCACACCCCAAATATTGTTGCCTTACTTTGCTTCCTCCAGAATATCTTATTCATTGACTGTTGCAGATATATTGCAAATCTCACATCCAGAAGCACTTAGATTACTGCTCTGTCCAGTGGTAGAGGCCCCAGGTGCTTGAAGGAGTGGCCAGATGCCCCCTGAGAGAAGTGTGGGTCAGCCACAAGCAAGCCACCTAAGTGGGCCTGTTGCCATGGTGACCTTAGTGGAGAGCATTGCTTGAGGAAAACTGACCACCAGAGGAAACAATTATCACAGAAGCATCATTCAGTTAACGGTTTCTCAAGAATAAGCAAGAGAAGAGCCACAAGTGAAAAGACACTGCAAACAAATAATGGGGTATCAGCTGCTCTGGACATACTCCAGCATCTGTTCCTCACTCTTCCTCTGCTGCCATCACAGAGGAATAAAGCTGTGTTTTTCCAAGGTGTATGACATTACTATTTAATACCTACGTCATTGACCCAGCATCCCCTATGTGCCATACACCCTAACAGACAAAATATATTCTAATCCTGGTAACATCATTTTACAGACAAGAAAACTGAGACTCACAAAGTGTCCTGTCCAGGGCTATGCAGCTGGAGAGTGTGGAGATGGCATTTGAGCTTCCCTTTAGCTCAGGGCAACAAGTTCTTCCAGTGCTGTTAACACTGTCACAGAATCTTCACGAGAGAGCTTCTGAGAAATGCCTTCATTCATTCATATATAGCAGAGTTTCAATGCAAAATCAGCAGGCTTTATGCTGAGCAGTTTGGGCCCCAAGTTAGCACACTTACTAAGTTAAAAAAACTTCTTCATAATTGCTGTTCTTCCAGTTCACCCTTCCACTTCCAAAATGACCTTCTCTTCCCAATTATACTTTGGGCCTTGATCTGTTAACCTGAGCTCAACACATCTTTGATTCACATTTTGCAGGGCCCAGATGAGCCATAGCAGGCAAAGAAGCTGGAACCAAACCTGGTACATGGAGATCTTGGCTGAGTCCAGGGGAAAATAAGACAGATTCTACAATGGGCTCCACCATTTCGCATCTGGGTGATCTTGAACAAATGTTTTCACCTCTTTTCTCTTCAGTTTTCTCACCTGTAACTTAGGGCTAAAACTCACACTTCTCCAAAGAGTCATTGAGAAAATAAAATAATCCCTGTGCAGGACTTGGAACAACCCACACAACATTTGGAACAATGCTGCTGGATATGTTTGCATGTCGAGTAAACATCAGCCATGGTTGGAAGTAACAGTGGTGATGGGAACTGGGTCAGTTCTCTCACCTGTGCTTTCAAGCCCAGCTCCGGGTTTCTTCTACTCTGGTAACTAGAAACAGTTGTCAGGGTGTGGAGTTTGCAAATCAAGAACCCACTGGGCCACTGATGCTTATATTCTTTCTTCTCAGTCAGTCTGTGAGCTCCTCCATACCTCTTTCAGCTGGAAACCCTTCCCTGACTCACCAAACTCACCAAAGGATCTGTGAGGCCTTCCTGGCCCAGCTCCTGCCTTGCTTCCAGCCTCATCCTCACTCAAGATTTTGAGCTTTGGTCCAGCTCGAAACACTTCCCCTTCTATTTCCTTAGTCACCTCCAATTTGTTTCTAAGGTTCTACCCTTGCAAGAAGTATCCCCTGGTCACATATGATACCATCTATACAAACATCCTGGTACATCCCAGAGGATTCCATCTGTCACTGCTTTGATATGGCCTCTACAGGACCAGGGCAGGCTGAGCTGTGGCTGATACATGCACTGTTGTGGTCCTGGCACTGGATACTTGTCACAGAGGAGGTGCTTGATGATGCTGAGAATCAGGTGTCCTGAGAACATGGATATGAAAAAGGTAGATATTTGTCATGGAGAAAGGGACATGATCCCCTTAGAGAACAGATTTGTGGCCAGATCCTGGTCTTCTCCTTTTGATCACAAAAATTTCACAGGACCTGGACATCAAGCCAGGTTACACTGGCCAGGAGGCAACACAAAACATACAGATAAAAACAAGAACATGGGCTGAACCTCAAAAACAACCAGTGTCCCCACATGCTTTGTTAATTCAAGCAACACCTCTTTGCTTCCCCTCTGCCTTATAGATTGGATTTACCAAGACCCTCAATGGTAAAATCACCCTTGCAACAAGACATCCAATCTTGAGCAACCCCTGGCTTCATAGAATCCTCCCTAAAAAAAATGACATCAGCTTCACTTCTGTCCTAAGTCTTTTCCAACATCCTCTTGCTGAGACAACTTCTTGTATCCCAAGATACAAGGCTTCCCTCAGTACCCCAATTCTGCTCATCTAAAGGATATCCCTGGAGCTCTTTGACCAATGGACATTGATGTCATCATAGCTACTGTCAACTTGAATTCATAAACAGGAAAAAAGTTTTTAGTTAATATTTTCTGCAAACTAATCTATGTACTACATTTCTGAGAGGAAGCTTGTTCAAAAGCAGAGAGCCTCTATTATAATATTGTTTCCCAAAGCAAGCCTTGCATCCGAAATATCCATCACCAGGCCTGACTCTTCTAGAAGACTTGCAGCTATCATCCTTTGCATGAAAGAAGGTCATCACCAGATGACTCCTTTTCTTTCCAGGACGCAGGCCTGGTCTGTCTGGGAGCTGCTCTGTCGATGACCTGAGCCAGGCTGTCATCCTGGGCTAGCAACCATCTGCAAGGCCAGCCTCAGATATGCATCAGATATGCCACCGTTGCATGCCAGTGAGCACCATCATGATTCCTCTCCTCAGTCCTGCTTCCCACAGATACTTTCAGAGGGTTTCTGGCTAGTAGCAACTGGGATTGAGAATAGAATGTATTTGGGTGCCGAGCGCAGCGCTGCTCTGAGACATTCAGCATGGTAGCTAGACCTTCTCTGACATCAGATGGGTAAGCACTGAATGGCCTCCACAGAGGCAAATGGCTAGCACTGTTAGTCTGCCTTGGGAATGATTGTTTCCTCATAGAACACACAGAGAATCTTGATGGGCAAGAATAACGTCATGGCAAGGACTCTCTTCAGCAGCCATAGAGAATCTAGAGTAGGTGGCGCAGAAATCCAATATGAAACTTCGATGATAAAGGTGACAATGGGGTCACAGATATCCTGTCATAAATCCCCACCTGCAACAAGGACGAGGGCGTCGCAAACGCCAGTGACAGCTCCAGAGAGGGACATTAGGCTAGGCTGATCCACCAGGCAGCTTCACTTGGGACTCCCATTGCCTCCCCTCCATGGGCTGAGCTGACTTCGCAGCTGTAAAACTGTCACTCTCCATCCTCTTAACCTCTCAGGAAAACAAAACTTCTTTATGGTGCTTTTTATCAGATTTGTCTTTTGCTATTTCTTTCTCCCTCTCCCCCTTTGCTTCATTCCTGACAAATAAGTGAACTGTTACACTGTCAGTTATTTATCTGAGTAATTTCTTGATGAAATTGCAAATATAATTGAATTTTCTGAAAACCATGAATCCAAATGAGGCGACAATGGAGGCAGCAGCATGATTAAGGAATTGTTATTCGCTGGTTGTACATCATTACCACCCAGAATCCACAATCGCTTGCAGATGGAGTCGCTGAACTATGATTATATTTTAGGAAATGAAAGGGACAAATCTAAAAAGGCAATAAAGCAAATTAGGAGCTTTCTTGAGGGACAGGATTATTACTGATTAAGTATATTTGGCATCAAAAATGCACCAGCACTTTGGCATTTCAAATTACACGTTACTGCCATCAACATTTTTGCTGGTCTCAGAATTCTTTGTTATTTTGGTCTTCTAATCACATTCCCCTTCACCCTCCAAATTGACAATTTGAAAGAACATTAGAAATGATCTTTTCTGAAGGAGCATTTGCTCTCAAAATGCATTTACTCTCAGCAGCTATTAAAAGGATATGGGCCAGTCATTTTCTCAACTAAACTTTAAGGGAAAGTTACTGTATTAGGGGAAGTGGCCCAATTTCAGGATAATGGCCTTTGTTGTGTCTTTCAATATGCAGGATTAATGCTGAAGGCTTGGGGAAGCTGATTTGCAGATTACTGTAGACACCATATTATCCAAGGCAGCAAGTGCATTTCCAGGAACCATGCAGGAAGGAATCACATTCCTGGTTCAGTTTGCTTTTAAAGAATCTAAAAGTAATATCTGCCATAGCTCTTAAACAACATTCTCCCAAAAAGAATTTTGGAAGATTTTTCTTGCAGTCCTGCTCATCTTTGTTGAAGCTGTATATCCCTGGGAATATAAATTTCCCTCTCTGAGCTTGTGTCTTCATTTCTGCAGTACATCAAATTTGCACCAATTAATGCTGGGATGGTGACATAAGATGAATGCCTAGTGTGTGCTTCTAAGATGTACAAAGCATATATGACGTCAGATAAATATGTTTCCCTCTGCCACCCTTTTCATCCTCTGCAACCACTGTCTAGGTCAGCTTGATTGAATTCTAGAAGGTCTGTTTCATCAATAGATCAAGTCTATGCATTTACTCTCTTGATGCTCATTAGCCAGTGAGCTTCTATTTATCCATCATTTTTAGCTTCATTTTATATCTCTTGGTCCTGAGTTCTGCCCCCAGGGTGGAGCTGACCTCAAAAACCCGATCCAGATGCCAGACTGATGCAAAGCAGCTTAGACCAAAGTTAAATCTTCTGCACCTTTGACCTCAAAGGAGGAAGCTGGCTCAAGACTTCAGACTCTAATCTCGGGTAGAGGGGGGGACAAAGGGGATGCAGGGGTAGCATGGAGGACGGAATATGGAGCCAGAAGATGAGCAAAGGAAATTAAAGAGTGTTGATGGAATCTTAGGCTGGGCCTATGAGGCCCACAAGGGCAGGTAGCCTGTATGTTAGATACTTAAGAAAGTGCAACCTGCCAAGGTATTAGTTTGGACTCCATTCAGAGGAGATACAGTTTCTAGATTCCCATAGAAAGAAAGGAGAGACAGGTGTAAATATAGAGAGAAAGGCAGGTGCAGTGGCAGGGAGCAGAGCTCGATCACCCCTAATTGTCCAGGTTTAGAGGGGATCTTCTTAGAATGAGAGAACAAAGAGTGGCAAGACCATGGGTGCATGACACATTTGAAGTGGTTACTGAAAGGGAAATCTGAGTTATTTATTTTGTTAGGGGGGCTGTGATGAAGTTGGGGGGACTGCAGCCCCCAGAACTAGTGGTGCTGCATTAGAATGGCAGCCTTTGTTGCCCTGGTGGATAGAGATTTGGAGAAGGGAAGTTGAGCCTTCTTGTGAGAGGAGGTTGAAGAGATTAGGAAGGGGACTGAGACAAAACACATGGAGAGGATAGAGGGAGAGAACAGAGAGAGAGCAGAGGAGCAGAGAGACTGGAAGGCCTTGGGGCTCCCTCAGCCATATGCTGTAGCAGGGCTCTTCCCTGGGTCGATGAGACCAGGGCAGCATGTTGGAAAAACTTGTAACTTGCATAGGCTAACTTGGAAATTTAGTACTTGAGAACTTGGTTTAACATTGAAACTGCGAAGCTGGAAGTCTTCTGGAGAACTGAAGAAAATTTGCTGTGTTGCTGTTTTCAACATGAGACTCTGAAGTGCTTGCTGTGTTGTTGTATCGAGTGAATCTTGCTGGTTTTGGGGCCTCTTTTGGAGTTGGAGATGAAATAATGCTGGAACTGTAAGAATTGATGATGCCATCCTGGTTTTCCTCATTGGATTTGAATCACCCGATTTGGAAGAAGGAGCAATTGCGCTATTTTGTCCTCTTCTGACTTGAAGTGAAAGAAGAAGAAGCAACAGCACCGTCTTGGTTTCTTCATCTCACTTGAAGGTGAAGCAGTCGCCATTTTGAGGAAGCCCATGCTGAAGATCATGTGTAGCCTTTGTACTGGACAGGTGGGTAAGATTGCCGAAGTGGTTTCTTGTACCCCTTCAGTGACTTTTGTTTATTTTGTCTTGTAATAAGTAAATTTGTTTTTGTCTCCTCCTTAAGGTTTTTGTGGTTTTGTTACTGCTTGCACCAGGGCTGGGACGAACCTAGGAAGTAGCTGGCTTTAAGGGACCAGATGCTCCCTTTTGGAAGTTTAATTAAGCACCCCGTTTTGCCTATTTTGAAACCAAATATCAATTTGACACATGGAGGTAGAGAGGGTGTAAATGAGAATGTGGTGGGAATACAGAGGCCATGGGGATCACCAAGTAGCAATTACGGAAGGGGAAGAGGAAAGTTTTTGATGCAAAGGAATGGACAGTATCCAGAGGCAAATACGATGCTATTTTTTATGAGTGAAGAGAGAATTGAGATCATCCTCAAACACAGTTCAGTGAGTGCCACTGTTTTGGAGTTCATACCGCAATATGTTTTAAAGTTACATGGTTTTCAGATTGCTTAGCATTCAGTCACATGGTCATACCTGATTGCAAAAAAGGCTGGGAAATACAGTCTTCCAGACTCTGGAAGAAAACATTTGTGGTTAGTTAGGAATTTCAAAGCATGGTAGATAAGCATCTTCTAACCCTGGGAAGATTTTGTAGATGGAAATAATCACTGCTGTAAAGACTAATAGGAGAGTTTTATTTTCAGAGTCAGAAATGAACTTGCCTTGCAGGGCAGTACCAGAAAGAATTCTGTTCTTCTGTACCTGCTTTCCTGAGGTGTGGTTACAGCTTAAATACCATCCTGAAAAGCAAACCAGGAACCATAGAAACATTTACTTTATAATCAGGTGACTGGCAAGTTTCTAACATCCTTTGGAACAGTTAGAGGTAGGAGAGTATATTGTCTACATTTAGGAAGGTTGTTGTCTCTGTGGTCATTCAGATGCAATTTATGTGTGAGAAATGCAAGAACTAGACCATAAAATCTTTATCTTGAAGGTTGTGTCCATTTGGGTCTGGTCACATACTCCATGGTAATAGATCTTTCCATCAGTGGCAATAAAATATGAGGGTTTGAAATTATAGTTTGTGGAGTCTTTGGGGCAACATGCATGACAACCTGCATGGTGTTTTCACAGGTAGACATCTCTGATTTAGCTGACGCTGGTCTCTGTAGCTTTTGCTCTGCCCAAGACTGCTTATTTCTGCTAATTTCCTTCCACAATTTACAATTACATGTAGAAATGTAGAAAAGAATCAAACCCATTAATACACTTGCAGTATTTAAGAAAACATGGCCTTTTCCGATTAACTTTTCCATTGTAAAATAAATTGTTTGAACAATTGATGTAGCCTTCAGATTTTAAGTTGGAATCTTATGAAACTTAAAGAAGTATCAGAACCTATACAAATTATAAGTTATAGTAGTTACTTAAATCCTTGAGGTTTGTTAGATCATTGAAGTACTTAAAAAGAGATTCAAATATATTAAATGTGTAAATGCAGTTTGCATTGTTTAGAGCAAGTTAATTAAACACATTTGTAAATGAGAAGAAACATTTCTCAAAGGTCCCTTTAAAACTGATTGTTAATTGTTAGACTTATAAATAAATAATAAGATTTGTAAACTGAACTTTAAAGCTTATGGAAGAATTTGCTCTATATGAATTTGTAACTTTAATAAATTGAATATTAATTTTAGAAACCAGAGAAACCTTTGAGTAATACTTTTAGTGCCCAAGTTTCTTGAGAACATCAAATTAATTGTTTTTAATTATTCAAAAAATATGATCATGATAAAAAATGTAACCAATATAGAAGGGAAAGGCGAGGTCTCTAGGTCCAGTCCGCCTGGGTGACCCTCCTTACTAGTCTCTGTGTACCTTCCCAGAAATTTTTTTGCAGACACATATAACCTGTCCTCTTTTCACCACCATTTTATCCCAAAAAGTTCATCTAATATTCTCTACCTTTTTTTTTTGCCTAATATTATCTTAGAAACTTATTATGGGCTCTCATAAAAACAAAGATAAATTTGCTCCCTTCACCCCTTTATTGGAATATGGTTTCATCTTTTTTTTTGCAAGTTCATGGTCAAATTTCTCTCCAGAGCTGCTGTTTTTCATCATCTCTACTCCCTCTCTGATGCACCCCACACACCCACTCGGTGCACATAAATTGCCCATCTTTTTTTTAGTGGCTTTTGAGATCAGTGCTTTTCGGGTCATTCTATAAAACCAGTATTCATGTTTTCTTCTTACATTTTATAGTTTCATCTTTTTCATATGCAAATGTCTGACCAATGTCTGAGTGTGAGGTGTGGGGCTCCAGTTTTGCTTTATTTTAAATGCTCAGGGTTCTGCTCTCCTGACTTTGCCCCTGGCTGAGTCATCTTTTTCTCTTCGAATGGTAAAGCCACCTTTATCTAGTCCTGAATTCCCATTTGTATCAGCTTTATTTCCGCCCTTTCCATTCTGTTCCATTGATCTCCCTTTCCTTGGGTACGTGATTTCTGATGGCTTGACGTGATTCAAGGATAAAACCTAGACTTATGCAGGCGTGAATGTCTCTCACTCTGTAAATAACATTTCCTTCCACAAGACGTTTTGTTTCTTCATAAGAGATGGGATAGCAGAGGTTGAAGACTGTATTTTCTGGTGAGGTTCAGAATGGCATTACTCTGGGCTGTCAACTGTGGGCAGAGTTATCAGTTAAGCAGATGGTAGAGATAATATCTCTGCTTAGAAATCGAAGAGTCATCAGAGCTGTAAGTCTTTGAACTCTTTGCAACTTATTCATGCCCTTGGACTTTCACTGGAACTTCCATTCTCCCTTCCTTCTTTTTTTCTAAATAACTCTAGTCTCCTTCAAACTCCAGATGTGCCCTTACCCAGGAAGCCTCTCTGAAACTCCTCTCTGGGTTGCTAGCCACCCTGGGTGCTCCTCACTGCAGGTCTTCGCACACACACCCTCCATTAGTAAAATTCCATTTTATCCTTGTGTTCCCAACTCTTCTCTCTGGACAGTGGGCTTCCTGGGGACAGAGCCAGCTTTCAAGGGATATACAGCTTCCAACTTGTGTAACCCTTCAGCCCAGTACTCGAGGATGTATGTATTACCAGCTCTCAACCCAAAAGAGTGGGTTATTTACCAGAGAACACTAAGGGAGTTGACCAGACTAGGTCAAGTGCCTTGATGTGGCATTGATGAGGGCACTAGCGTGAGAAAGGAGAATTAGCCTGACTTCTCAAAGAGAGCTAGAAGAAGAAATTTAAAGAGATAAGTCCCCGTGGTTCGGAGGAAGTAGAACAACATCGTAGGTTGTTCTGAGATGAGCTGTATTTGAGCATGTGTTGATGGGTTCCGCCCCGCCTGTGTGAGCAGGCTCTCAGCCTTCTCCTCTGGGAAAGTGAAAGATAATTACGAGTCATAGCTAATGTCTTTTGTCCAACATGGCACTTCATAGTCTGTGTGGTGGGTGAATTGTTTGGACGGGGCATTCCAGTTCAAGATTCAGTCAACCTGCTCAAACAAGGCTTGGGGCCACTCATACAGCTAGCTCACAATTACTTTGCCCAACGAAGGCTACTCATATGAGGGCTGGGAGTATGCATTGATTTTCTGTGTTAAGGGAATATATGCTATTACAGAAGATCTGGATGGGAGGATTGCTCTAACCTAATCACAGAATCCTAGTGCCTTTTCCAGAAGAAATCACATTTTGGTGAATATCTTGGTAAATGTCTGCAGAAGAGTTGTCCAGTTTTCCCATGATGGACAGCTAACCATCCACTTGTCTTTAGAGATGAGCAAAGTTTACTCATATTTACTTGTAGCCCTCTTTTACAGTTCAGAGAAGGAGGGAGGCCCAGAGAGGCAAGCTGTTGCCATGAGTATTGGCCCAGCAGGGATTTGAAATCTGATGCAGGAGCTCCAGGCCATGCTGCAAATCCATGGGCATCCAGTGTAGGCACAATTACAATAGAAGTAGGGACACAGTGGGCCGGGTCCTGGACTGCTCAGGGCAGGGCTATGCCTGCCTCCTTCTGCCACTTCTCCACTGGAGACTTCTCTCTGCTCCTGCTTCCCATCCAGATCTCTCCTTACCCAGAACCCACTCATTTATCACTTTCTGATGAGCTCTGCCAGGCAGGCCGTGTCAGGAAATTTCTTGGTGTTCGTTTTAATAAAACTTAATTATTAAGACAGCCTCACAAGTCATAATACATTTAGTGGCTCATTTTTCACTTCTCTGTTGGAGGCCTCCTGGCAGCCAGGTGGGAGGAGAGCAAACAGTAGGGCGGGAAGTGTCAGAGTCCTTTCTGGCCTCCGCATGAGCATGGGTGGGGCAATGGGTCTACTGACCTTTTCTCCTCCTGTTTTTCTCTTTCACTCTTTCCCCAAAGAAATGGGGGTGTGGTAGGGAGGGGGAAGAGCTTCCAGCATGAAGTGAGGAGTTCTGGGAATCAGTCCTGTTTCTGCTCTGAACTACGAGAAAGGGCTCCAGGAAAGAGTATGTTTTCTCTGAGCCTCAGCCTTCACATCTGCAAAAATGGGAACGATTTTGTTCAAATTTGACAGAACCTCTGCAAGAGCAGGAAGCAAGGTCTGGAAATGAGATTCCTCCCCAGTGGGCTATAGGGGACTAAAGGGGGAAAAACTGCTGGTGAGAAAGCTGGGACCTATACCTACCCCTGTGGTTTGTGGGTGGACTTGGCTGGATAAGAGATGGGGTGAAATTTCGGGTCTCTAATAATCATGCTTATAGCTGACATTCATGAAGTGCTGTGTCTATCCAAGGCCCAAGTGTTTCAAGGGCTTCATGTGTACAAACTCACTAAATTGTCACAAGAGCCTAATTGTTACTAGTCTCATAAGGTAGGGATAACTAGTATTACCCCATTTTAAAGATGAAAAAATAAAGCACAGGAAGGCAAAAGCAGTGTGTCCCAAGTGGCAAAGCTAGTTGGTAGCAGGGTTAGGATATGAACTCTGACAGATTGCAGATTTTCTTCACATGGGAGTCAATGCTCTAGCAGAAATCTGGGAGAGAATGATGCCCAGCTCTGTGGGTACTGAAGCCCACTAAGGACAGTGTCCAACAAAGTACAGGTCTGTGAGTTTTCATCCCCCCACACAATTGTAAGACCATTCAGGTTTCAGGAATGACAAGCACGGTGTTTATTTAGCAAACAGGGGAAACAGAGTTAGAAGTTCCAAAGAAAAAGCCATGCTTCCAAAATGAAATCTCCCCACCAATGGTCACCTGGGGAGGTGTGGCAGCCAGCAAGCAGTGTCCCTAGATCCTAATCCCTGTGCTAGCCCAGGTGGCAGTGCTCACAGATGAAACCAGTGAAATGATGTAGCAGTAGCCCGCAGCAATTTTCCAACCATGGGGATAAACAGCATCAAATGTTGGAACAGACAACAGAAGCAGTAGCAGCAAGAGATGGTGGATGATCCGATAAACAGCTTTTTGTGAGCCTTTGGCCCAAACAACCACTAACAGCTCAGTAAGATACCAGGCCCCAGGCCTTTCTTTGCTCTCTCTGAACAACAAGACCATAGGCAGATTCAGTGGCCCAGACACCTACAAAGCTCCTTGGCTTCACTTCTGAGGTGGACTGCTGGAAGTTTCTTTCCAAGAACAGAGGCCAAGAACAGTCTGTTGTCTGGGCCTCTCCAAGTCTTCAATTCTGGATCCTTAGCCAGTGGGGGTGTGGGTGTCTGACAGAATGCATGTTTCCAGTGCTTGCTCTTGCATTTCCTTATCTTTCCTTTTCAGAATCCTCCAAGCCTCCACTGATAGCGTCTGCCTATTCACCTTGGTCCTTTAGCATGCAGGCACTCCAGGCTGCAAATGCCTTTGTGCTGTAGCCTTTGGCACCAGCAAGGAGAGTTGCCACATTTCCCAATGCTTTGTAAAATGCCAGTCTTGCCCTGTAGTAGGACTATGATGCCCCAGCAGCAAAGCTACTTTTTATAATCAGCCTGACATCACATTGAAATTAAGGGGAATGCAGGGGTTCGGCACCAGGATGTCCGACCGCTGAGTTATAAGGGTGGTGGGAACACCAGTAGTGTTTGCAAGTGAGACACACACCATTCTTGCCCTTCATCCACAGATCCCACAGTGGCAACATGGCCCGGGGTCTCTGCCAAAGCTGCCCCAGCCTTCCATGACAGAGTGACTGAGGATGCAGGGTGCTGTTGGTTCAGCTGACACAGAGCTAGGATTGAAACTGGTCCACAGTGGCACAAGCCACCAGGGATGGCTTTTCCCTGCCACCTGAAAGGTGAGGCATACGAGCTTTGTTGGCCTCACCAGCCCCAGTGCCTCTAGCCTGTAAGCCGAACTGGGGAAGGCCAGTGTGAAAGTAACAGTGGCACTGGGTGTTTTATCCCCTGATAAAACAGGTGCCATTCCAGGGGGTTCTTAAGGGACTGGCAGTAGTGTAGCAGTGGTGGGAGTTTCCTGCTCTCCACTTTCCTGGTCCCTGATGGAAGCCCATCCCATGGTCCAGCCTGATTGAGTACCTGAACCCCCCTCCCCCCCAGGGATCTGACTGCATCCACTCGAGCAGCAACTGTGGACATTTCCCTACCTGTTGCCCTCAGTACAAGAGTCCTCCTGGGGCCCCAGTGACTGGCCCCAGGACCTGCTTTGTCCCTATAGGGAGTATCAAGGTTGCTCTGTAAGTAGACAGCAGAGGTAGCAGCGATGGTGGCTCCCCTGTTCTGGCATCCCAGAGTATGTAGCCTCTCCAGGGCTCCATTGGCAGTTTCCCAGCTCCAGAGCAAACTAGCCTTGGGGCTCCCACAGTAGAGGCCCTTGGGGTGTCAAAACAACAGGGCAAACTCCCAGAAGAGCCCACCCTGAAGCAGCTGGCACTGCTGCAAGAACTCCTTAATTTCCCCCCTTCCCCACCCCTAATGCTATATTCAGTCTTACGAGGAACATTAGTTCAGCTGGCCCACTGAAGGCCTGCTTCAGCTATGGCTCCCTAGAGCCCACTGACCCAGAGTCTGCCATAACCTCAGTGCAGGTCAGGTCTGGGCAGACACTGAGGTTTCCCCTTTTGTATCAGGTGCCAGGATCATAAATGGACCAATCAGATGTCATTCAGCGGTCAATGAGAGGTTTGAGCTCAGTATTCAGAACAAAAGCAGGAGAGAAACTAGCAGCACCAATCATAAAGTTAAGACTGAAAAACAGACCAGTCTCCTTGCAGGGTTGGGATCTCTGCAGAACATACAAGCAGGGAAGGAACCAGCTTGGCCTCCACTGAGCAGAAGGACTCTGAAGAGAGAAGACTCTACAGCTGGCCTCCAGAGAGAGAAGAAGGATTCAACAGATGACCTCTGAGGAAGCATCAAGCAGACCAGTTCTGAGGGACTCCAAGACCTCCACAGACTTGTACACCTCCACAGACCTCCAGTCCTCTCCAGATCTCTGAATCTTTTCAGGCTGCTGCATCTGCCTCTGATCCTACCTCTGACATCACCTACAAGGAACACTTTTGACCTCAGGCCAATGTCTCAAAGAACTGCTGGCTATTGGTTCATTCCAATAGTTTCCGAAGAGTTGAAACACTGGAATCTGTGACACTGTCTCCTGATGACTAGGGCTAACTGGCACTACAAGTCTATGTTGACCAGAACTCTCTCCAAACACCTTTGAGAGCTGTCCATTACTTCAAATCATCTAACACTTCCTCCTGGTGCTATTGAGTCTGATACTGTCCATCCCAGCATCTGGTACCTGGCCTTCAGACCCTTGTTGTGGGTTGCTGTGTGTGTACCACCAGCTGTCATCATAAATTGAATCCAAGCCCACTGCTTATCAGTGTGTCACCAACTCCAGGTCTTCATTAATGGGACAATGACATCTTGTATGCCATCTTGCACAAACAGCCTTTGTTTGGGACCACTGGACACTGCAAACATTAATGGAGGTGAGACAGTCAACCACTTGTGGTCTTAGAAACTCTTTTGTCTCCCCAATTTCTTCTAGACCTTACTATAGTTGCACACCAAACCTAAGAGGTCTTATGATCATTAGTACACAGAGAAGAATGCATATATAGTGACCTGTCCCCACCTTGACACTGTCTTTGGAACTGTTTTAGGATGTGGGGTTTGTTTTTTTTTAATAATTACTTTGTAGGAATCAGTTTTCACTTACTAAGCACCTTGATACACACCAGTATGCTGGACATAAATCATCTCTGATTCTCGTGAGACTTCTCTAACATCCCTGGTGTTGTCTCTATTTTGCCAATGGAGAAACTGAGGTTCAGAGGTGTAAGTGATTCGCTCAAGGTCATACCAGCAGGATATAGTCAAGCTGGGAGGTGGAACTCCAGTTCGACTGACTGCAAAACCCACCTTCCCCATTGTTCAGCTTCCCTTAGTGGAGGCTCATCCACACACTCAGTCCAGCCCCACTTTGACCACCTACTGTGTGCCAGGCAGGCTATTGGCCCAAGTGTATTTATTTGAACACAAGCTCTGCTCACTGTGCTAAGGAGAGGTCTCTGTGAGGTGAGCCTCCTTGGACTCCCAGGCTCATCCAGAGGCAACCTCCCACGTTGTCCCAGGAACAAGCAGGCAGATTTTCTGGGGCTTTTCTAAGTTAAGGGTTCTCAGTGCTAGTAAGACAAGGAAACAGAGGAGATAAAAATAACAAAACAAAAGGAGAAAGCCACAAAGTTACAAGAAGTCTCAAAATATCTTTCTGTTCTGGATATTTCTCTTCACACAACTGGGGCATAGGTCCCTTCCTGAGGTGTTTATCCTAGAGCTTCCAGGGCTTAAGGATACTAGAGCTGACACTGAAGACTCCCTCCCTCCCCTACTCATTATACCCCTTTTCAGTAGAGCCAGTTTTGTCCAAGAATCCCCACCCTCACATCCTGCACCCAGCTCAGGGTGAAATCCTGAATGAGACTTCCTTTTTTACTGACAGGTTTAGGGGTAGGATATGGCCCATGCTTTGAGTGGGTGGGGAGAGAGGATGATTGCATGGTTATTGGGATCATTTTGTTTTAAAATTGTTTCTAATTTGCAGTTCCAAATTTTCAGATGCTAGTTTTTGATTAATCACAATAACAGATGATGAAATCCAAAGTGTCGAGCTGCCCTCTCAGTTCATGTAAAAACCAGCAGATTCTGTTTCTCCATGTTTGGATTTAACTTAATGTCCTAGGTGATATAACAGCAGACTTCTGTTCCAATCTGGGTTTTCCCCCTCCTCATCACGGCTAATTAGTCAAAGGCATACTGTTCATAAACAAAATGAATTAAAAAGGTTTTTGTTTAGTGGTAAGAAATAGACATGTTGCTATTTTTCTTGGATTTCGAGTAAAGGCTTATTTCTAAATTACAGTGTTAGGATAGAAATAGGGCTCATGGAAATGGTGACTAGTCTGAAAATGATTGTAAAGCAAATTTTGGTCAATAAAATGACCTGTTTCTACTCACCTGTCCGTGGGTGAGCCATTTTCCAAGACAAGCTTTGTTATCCCACAAGCTAACACATCACTCTCTACTAGGTAGCAGAAAGGAAAATATTCTCACCACGTCCTAGCAGTAATGCTCGATATAAATTAGGAAGCCCAAAGACAGTTTTGAAGTGCAAAATATTTTATTATAAATGGCCTTCCCTGGGGCCCAGAGACAAAGACAATTCCTATATGTTATCAGGGCCTGTAAATTCACCCTGGGATTTTAGACCTATCAAAAAGTAAATATTTCTTCCTCCAAGTCTAAGATAGAACCATCTTTGAAAGGTGTATTTCATGGATTCCTTCTTAGCTATTTATGTAGCAGCTTAGTTTAGTATCATTAGTTCATTCAGTGAGCTAACAATATGTTTGAGTACTGCTGGGTGGGGGTCCTCTGCAGGCCACTGCGAAGAGAGAAATGAGTCCAATCCGGCCCTATGCTCAGAGTTCACAACTTCCGAGATTTATAAATTAACATGCAATAATGTATAACGAAAGCTCCAAGAGGCTTGCATCCAGGGAGCACAGAAAGAAGTCAGTTGGCAGTGGGGAAGCATCATGGAGGGTTTCACAGAAGGGTCATGGATCTTGGATGTTCATACCTTCTGGAGGCTTGAAGTAGCAGGTGGATTCCAGGGTACCTCTGTCCTACAAGATAGGGATTCATGGGAGTTGCCTAAGGTGTAGCAAACAAGGAAGCAAGGACTAAATAAAAGAAGATCCACTGGGCCAGGTAACAGTAGAAATTTTATCCAAACAGACTTTACATGGTCACATTCATTTGATGGTTTTGTGAGTTTCTTGCTTGTAAAACATCATCATCATAATAGGTCATATCATGTTATCTTATGTCATGATCACAGATACAGACGGAGGATAGAACTCCTTCAGTGGGCCAGGAGATGCAGCAGCATTCCTAGTGGAAGGAAAGTTGATCTTCACCTCGTGTTAATGCCAGTCCTGATGAGGGCATGGGTCCCTTGGGCCCACGGGCCCCTCCCGCTGGTGTCTTACCTTCTGGGCGCTGATGACCCCAGAGACCAATCTTTGTCCATACCTGAGAGTTTGCAGCAGGACCCGCAACTGCAACATCAATTTCCTTTGCTCAGTTCCCCTAGAGAACCAGCTCCCTGTGAAGCCCAGTTCTCCATTGTCAGAACAATTGCCTGCAAGTCTAGGTGAGAATTTTGGCATCTTGGGGTTCTTTTAAGTAGGACATGCTTGAAAGATCTAAAGTAAAAAAGGAAAGGTTCTTTGAGGCATTAACTTTCAAGATCATGGATAGTGGGGCTTTCAGGGTGCTTAGGGCAAATAAAAATGACACAGACTGCTGAGCACTCCTTGTAAATAAGCAGAATATAAGTCTCAATTTCATGCATGAGTCTAGATGGGGTTAATGGGAAGGGAAAGAAAACAAAGGGGTGGCATTATTTTCAGGGTGTTTGCTTCTAAATGTTTTAATATGTTTACTTTGAACAGGTGGGATTTCAAGTAACCTGTCAAGGAGGCATCAAGCCAGTGGAATCCAGCAATGTATGGGTTTACCAAACAGAGAGCAGGGCTCTGGAGTGGACTCCCCTTTGAGAAATGGGACACTTGGAGCCTGGGTGCATTTAGAAGTCCCCAACTGGAGGCTTTGAGCAGGCAGCAGACTATATGATTAAATACGCTTTTCTGAGTTAAAATAATAATGATGTAATTAATAATAAAATATAGTAATAGATATAAATTATAAGACCAGAGTGCTAAGGAAAAATAAATGAATTTCCGTTTCACCAGAAAACTGAAGGTAATTGGATGAGGGTTAAGACCCATGCCCTAAAAAGACCTCTCACTTTCTGCCCAGGATATGGAAAAGCTCCATTTGGTCTGTTCTCTTGACATACAAATTCTCTATATTCGAGAACATTGATTTTACCATATCTAAAGATCTCCACATTAAAATGCAAGCATAGCACAGCATACACCCAAGTAAAAACATTTTTTTTTTTTGTCCCTGTGCAGTTCCATAGAGTAATACCTCATGTGTTGGCTCTCTAGGGGCTCTGGAATTGTGTGTGATGCACTGATGGGTCCTTTGCTGCCTGTGGGACATTTGTCACTGGGTGTTTAATATTCCGCTCCCAACCTTATGAATCTATGAAGCAATATTCCTCTTGACATCCAAACACTAGGTGCATAATTGATAAATCAAACTTATTAAAAATTGAACCAATTAGAATTGCTCAGACTTATAAATATTGGTTGCAAAATTATTTAACCACACTCTCCAAAACGTTTAATTAAAACTGTAAGTTTAATGTGTCAGACGCAAACGCTTCCAACACTCAAAGAGTCAGTCAAAATGTGCACAAAACATCAGGGTAATTGAAATATATATACTTATCTTTACCCTTAAACACATTAAAAAATGTAAAGGTCATGGATATATATGGGATTTTTTTCATTACTTTTTATTTTCAAAATCTGCTTTGTATTTATATTTGTTTAGGTCAGTTACATGCATGCATTTCTTAAGAGTAATTAGTGAAAAAATATTCAAACTCTAAAATAGCAAGTAAACATACAAAAATATAGCTTAAAACCTGCAGGTGCCTTTCTTTCATTATTTTTACATTGACGTTTATATTTTTCCAAGTTACTACTTTAAAATGATAAGAATAGTTCTCAAGGACTAAGGTTAAGAAGAAATCTTCAGTTTCTCCTGGAGTTAAATATTTATTTCAGAATGAAAAGAAAAATATTATTCCAGAAGATTTGGGGTTACTGATTCTTTCTTGGGACTCCAAGGAAGGGATTTCTGACAAAATTATACTTATTATTGACATATTTTTAAATATGACCTCACCAACAATGTAAAAACCATGTTTTTCCTAGAGATCTCCTTTTAGGCAGTCAGAGACTTTGATGGAGTGATGTGTTTTACCACCTAGGAAACCAGAGATCAAAAATCAGTGGTTTGCTGTCCTTGAGAAGACATTTGACCAATTCACTATCTTCTACTACATTATTGGTATCCATTTATCTGTTATTATACATGATTACTAATTGCTCTTTTCACCCAAGATTATTCAATATATTCAAAAACCTTGGCTCCTGGCAAGAAAAGTGCTTATCTCTGTTTATTAAGCCAACACATATTTAATAGAAGAAAGGCTATTCATCCATGTATAATACTAGGCAGCTATTAAAAGTAATATAAAGTGAAACTATCATGCTCACCTTTTTTTGGAAAAGTGATACCTGTTTTTCTCTTTGGTGTTCATTAGAAACTTATGGCCTATCAACAGACTGCGTGTGTTTCAATTAATTACAGTGATCAGTCTCCTTCAATATTCAAGTTGTCAGAGTCTGATGGGAGGAAGTGTCTTTTTCCAACTTCTTGGTCCTTTCAGAACTACCCTCTGACTTTTCAGGGAGCATCCTCTTGTTTTCTTGTGACAAAAGGGACTCCTTCCTACCTCAGGTGTACCTCCAAAGAGCCCTTACTTCTCTCTGTGGAAACAAGTGCTAGAAACAAAAGCTGGGCATTAGGGGGCATGAGAGGGCTGGTAGTTGGACCTGACCACCACTATGGCTGTGGTCACTTTCAGTGGTGGGGGTGAGAAAACACTCATATTAAGTGGTGGTCACATCCCTGCATCCATTCTCAGTGCAGCACTGCTTGGTGATGTTGTCCTGACATCGAAGTTTCAAATTTATCTTTTCAATGGCATGCTTAACAGTTTGATCTCTCATTCATGCAGTCATTTGTACCTCTTTTTTTTTTTTAATTTATAAAGCAAATACGTATGAAAGACTTGATCTTTCTCTTAGATCTATAGCCAGGTGATTGAGACAGTGGGCATAAGGTCGGGCTGCCTGAGTGGAAGGGTTGCATCTAACTTGATCTGAAAGGTTTTATTTATTAGGATGTATTACCATGATGGAAAGAAATGTCAAGACCGACCCCACCCACCCTCTAAAATGACAGCTCTTTAGAGTTTAATTTGTAGTGTCAAGCAAGGTCTAACTCATGGCAGCATCCTTACTGAGTGGCTCATGTGTTCACGCATGAATGACAGTGGCCGTTTCTCACTTCTGGGCAGTTTTTGCTAAGTCTTATTCTCTGTTTACATATGTAATAAAGTGAAATTTTGAATCCCAATGCTTTATCAGCCCTTGCTGCTTTGGCTCCCCTCTGCCACAGTACATAGAATGTGGCTATGGGATGCCCATTCTACCCTTACCCAATAGTAGCCTGTTGGCTTTCTCTCTGCCAGTGGTCTACCGACTCAGTGAGAAACTGGAAATATTAATATGTTAGGAAGTAGTAATACTTTTAAAAGAGTCATCAACAGGAAAAGACACTGTCTGTTTGGAATCTACTCTCAGAAATATCCACTCTTTATGCTATATAACACATTTTCTGTGAACACCTTTAACCTTCCCCCAAATTTGCTTACCTTCACTCTGGTGATTCAGGTCAAGTTCATGTGCTTTCCCCAGGGTTCAAAGAAGGATAGCCTTTTACCCAAGGTTCCGTCAGTACTCACTAGTGGGAGTAATAGCAGTAATTGCAATAATGGTCAATTTTTGAATCTCTACTCTCTGTCAGGACACAAAGTAAGGTTCGTTCTGTCTGTTATAGCAGAAAGTCCTCACAACAGTTCCTGAAATTTGTATATGACTATATGTTTCTTTTTATCTTTGAGCAAACCAAGGATCAGGTAACCAAGGTAATTTTTCAACTGATTAATGCCTGTGCCCAAAACCAGGTTCACGTAAATTTGATATTATGAAGACCATTGCCCTGCCCAAAAGCATCACCCTAGAGATTCTGATGTAATTTGTCTTTGTTGGGCTTTAAGCATTGATATTTTATGAGTCCACAGAATCCTGGCAAAATTATAAGAGGTGTCATCTGGTATGCAGTGGGAGTCAAGCAGTACTCAGTGTCAAACCTGTGTGAGAGAGAAGAGAGATAGAGAGAGGAAGGAAAGGAGTGACACAAAGAGAGAAAAGGAGGAAGAGGGAGAAAGACAGAGACTAACTTCAGAATTATCATATCTTCCAAAGCTTTGTTCCACTAAATCTTCCCTCCACAGAGGCAGCCCAGTGTCATACACAGGACCAAAGCCAAACACACCTTCTCAGAGAAAATACAGCTGTTGGGCTCTCTTAGAACCACATCTGGAGTATCACCCACATCTGCATTTGGTGTACTTGAATCCTCAAAATGGGTTAACCAGCTCTCCACTTTAAAACCATCCCTCCTGTCCCCTGTCTCTTGTATCTCTTTCCTTCAAACTTGTCTTACGAAGTTGATGATTTCTGAAAAGTTCAGTTACTCACAACCAATAAGTCATCATGAGATGTGAGATCTGGAATCAGGGAAGCAAGGTTTTTTAGGAAACCTTTAAGCTGAGGAGATGGAGAAGCCACATTTTCAAGAAATCCTCTTAGTGTCTGAGGCAGGCAAGGTTTTTACAGCAGAGTGAAGGGTGGGAGGAGATATGTTTCTGCAGGTGACTCCATGTAACTGAGAAGGTTATTCCTGTCCCTTCTGTAACTCAGCTACTGGGTCAGTGCTATCCAGGCAGAATAGATGACCAATCATCATGGTATCATATGTCTCATGATTTCCAGTTCAGCTATGAACTTCAAAGTAGTTGGTTGGTGCCAGGAGGCTTGCATGAGGCTGTTGTAGGGAAGTTCATAGGTCACTATTAGAGAAACACAATGTGTGTTCTGAAGGTCACAGCCATGGTCAACTCAGTCAGTGTCTGTGCTTTCAAGAGGATGCAAAGGGAGGGTACAAATCCCTGTGCAACTGATGTGGATCTGAATGATGATTTGAATGGAGCTACCAGTTCCTTTGGTGATGATGGGATGGCTCTGACATCCATCTTGGATTAAATCCCCTCTTCGTCTTTCTACTTAGTCAATGTAGGTCAGTTTCAATGCTTCTCTAAGCTTCTTTTTTCTTTATTTGCAAACATGTTGTAAAAAAAAAATCTGTGAGCTAAAACCTGTGTTGCTAGGTTATTCATTGTGCACATATTTCTTGAGGAGGCACAAGAAGTAGAGACAAAGCCCTGAGAACAGCCGTGCCTCAGTTCCACTCCCCTACCCACTCCCACTGCTGGACCCTCCAGTCTAGCCAGCATGAGAGACTCATGAGAGTGTCTCATTAGCCAATGTGATATGATGACCCTGGGAAATTCAAGAAGCTGAGGTGGGTGGCACCAAGAATATGAAGTGAGGCTGTGAAGTGAACTGTGACTGGAAGAAAGAACTGACATTTTCCATGTCATCACTTAGCTTCCAATGGAAACGAAACAGAAAGTTCTTAGATACAATCCCTGGTCCCACAGTGGAATTTACCCTGGAAGGGGCAAAAAGAAAGCAGACACTCAAAGTCATCTACAGACTTGTCAGCAACAGGTCCCCATCACTTGCTACCTGGAGGGTCATCAGAAAGATGACATCAATAGACTTTCTATTCAAATCTCTACTTCTGTAAACACTCAATGTTCTAGATCTGTCCCCCCCATCCCAGTGGCCTTTTGAAGGTGAAGTCATGATGAGCATTCTGCCTTGGATCCCCAGGGGTTGTGACAGTAAGATGAGTCACCCCACAAATATAGTACGTTTCCCCAGGGGGTGGCAGTGGGTGGAAGCTTTTGTAGAATTCACTCTGCGTGTTTTAATAGATCATTTAAAGGATGTCATGTATCAGAGAGTGAAAACAAGCTCACGGGGCATGTGATCTCCTCTCTAAGCCTTGGCAGATGACTCCCAGTCAGCACACCCGCCTCCCTGCTACTCATGTTTGGGGGAGGCTGGCAAGAACCAAGAGGTCACTTCTGCACCATCTTCCCTCCAAGGTGTGTTCTCTGTCTTCATTCTTACTCTCTTCTTTCCTCACCATATCTCCATTTCCTCCCTTTCTCATCCTTTTTGAAATCTCCCAGTTAGGATCCTCTCTCTATCAGACTATCTTCAGTCTATCTCTGCATTCTTTTCCTCTCTCTCTATCTCACTTCTGTCCATCTTTCTGACTCTGGTTCTCTTTCCTGCTTTCTTCATATCTTCTCCCATTTACAACTCCCAACTTTACCCCATCTCTAGCCACTCCTAGTGGGGGATCACACCCTATTTGATTTCTGGGTTTTTGGGAGCCTGTGACTTTGGACATGGAAGAGAATCCCACTTTCTTCCAGCTGGTGGCTGTGTTCCATCTCTTACCACATATACTAAATGCAAGCCTGCAGATCCCAGAACTGAGCCCTGTGGGTTGACAGCAACCCCTTCTCCACCCTCCACCTCCAGGGTCATGTAGATTTGACGACCTATTCTGGCAACCACTTCTGGGGACCTGCAAAGGAGCTGTGGAGTATCTGAGTCTCCATGGGGACCCACTCATCATCTCAGGGGCCTAACTTCTTGTGCATTTCCCCAAAAGGCTGCTGAGATTAAAGCCTTAGGGGAAGCAAACAACTTCTGTATTGCTGACAGGTCTGGCACATGAGGGATGGCAAAGGAGGGATCCCAGGTTAGGAAAACTGAGTGGGCTCTAGGAACCACATCTTTGACCCCAGACTCAGCCTCAGACCACAGCAGGTCTCAATTTAATTGAAAAATGGCAGATAAGGTCCCTAATGTTGTTCTTCTAGATTTGGCATCAGTATTAAAGCCAGAGACCATAGTTGAGGAAGGAAGAACTGATCCCTTAGAATATATCAAACCCTGAGTCAGGCTATATCCCATGTAATTTCTGATCTAATTCTTCTAGAAGCCTAGAGGTATGGACAATGACCTGTGGGTGTTGAGCATCAGAGAGACTAAATGACTCAAGACTTCATATATTGAATAATCCCCCCGCTGACAAATGGGGTTGGGTTGTGGGTGGGAGGAATAGCTTCTCCAGAAAAACAAAGAAAGAGAGAAAGAGAAAGAGGGAGGGAGGGGGGGGAGAAAGACTGGCTTCTGACTGTAGAGGATAGCACAACAAAAATTCTAAGGTAGGACCAACAGTCAAGAGATTCAAAGAAGAGCTGTATTGAAACTCAAGTCTGAAGGCAGACTAGTGGCAGAATTCCATCCCTTCAGTCTTTTTCTCTTAATGCTTTCAACTGGTTGAATGAGGCATACCACTTTATGGAGGATAATTTACTTTACTCAAAGTCTGATTTAAGTGTTCATCTTTTCTGAAAAATGCCTTTACAATAACATCTGGACTGGTATTTGACCAAAGTACTAGACATCATGGTCTAGCTAAGTTGATACATAAATTTAACCATAAAAATTCCTAGACCACAATCTTTTTTAAAAGTGTACAGCCCAGTAGTTTTCAGTGTATTCACAAAACCTTTAGCCATCACCTTTGTCTAATCACAGAATATTTTCAGTCATTCCAGAACAAAATCTGACACTTTAGCAGTCACTCCCCATTCCCACTTATCCCCAGCACCCACTGAATGCTTCTGTATTTTGCACAAGCTGATTTACCTTCCTCCTCCATTCTTTGTCTGCCTGGTAAACTACTGGTGACTCAAGTGTCAGCCTTTCTGAAATTTCTTTCTTGATTCCCACATCCCCGAGACCTCATCCCACTCAAAGTGAATTAATCACGCCATCTTCTATGACCCTAGATATAAGCTGAATGTACCTCCTGCAAAGCCTTAAACAAATATCATTAGAATTGTCTACTAACTTGTCTTTCTTGCCAAACTAGGGGTTCTTAAACTATGACCAAGAAGTTTTTGAAGTGGATCTGATATGGGATATATGTATGGGTGTGTGTGTAGTGAGGGGTAGTGTGTATGTATGGGTGAGTATGTTTCCAGAAGAGGGTTCAGAGATTCCAGTTAGTTTTCAAAAGAGTCCCAGGAAATCAGGAATCATTACACCAGATAAAATTTCTCTGGGGCAGGGACATGGCTGCTACAGAGTAGGAGATACACTGAATGGAACTTCCCTGGGCTATGAATGGGTAACACTTAGAAAAATGGCCCTTCTGCAGGTTTTCCATCAGTTCTATGAAATACTCAAAAATAAAAACCAAGTAACCTATGGTTAAGTGTCCAAAGAAGAGGATAGATCCAAAAGTGCACATCTGTCCACCCATTCCTTCATCCACCCATCCACCCACCCATTCCTTCATCCACACTTCTGTCTGTATGTCCATCCATCCACGCATGCATCCATGCATCCATCCATCCATCCACCCACCCATTCATCCACCCCCTCCCATCCACACATTTGTCTGTTCACCCATCCATCCATCCATCCACCCACGGTTTATTTAATATACTTATAAGGAACGATACCCAGTACTAATTTTGGGTACCTAAAGAAGCAGAGAGTTTCTGTAAGTATCAGAGCATGGAAAAAATGTCAAGTGGTAAAACAAGGGAAAGCTACCTGGGAGAGATGCAACATGGGCAACAGCTGGAGGGAAAGATAAAATTTAGATTTGTGTTCTGTGAATAGTGTCCTGAGTCTGTGTAATGGGAGCAGATATCAGCTGGTCACTGACCTGGAAGAGGGCAACAATTTACATACCCATAGTCCCCACAGGAGATGGTGAAGCCTCCAGGAGATGATGGGACAAGGAAGCCAGCCCTGTGTACTGAGTTGATCTATCTGTAATGAGGTGTGGGGTGTAATTACCAAGACAGAGCACAGCCCCAAGTTGAAAAGGGAGGGCTGACCCTGAGCCCAGCTGGCCACTGAGTAGAGGGAATATCTCCTTTGTCCTGGGTTTGGAGGATGTGCCTCCTCCTCTGGAGGTTAAGGGCAGGAAGCTGGCTAGTGAAGGAGGCTGACCTGATGGCCCCTTAGTGGAGAGTGAGCAACCTAGGAGGCTAGAGGAGGAGGAGAAGGATGCAGCCTCCATCATTACAGCAGAAGTTACCCTGAAAGAAGGAGGGTGGCTGCCAGAAAGAGACAGAAATTCTCACAAAGAAAGGAGTTGCTCCAAGAAGCCATCATTGTCAGAGAGAATGAGAACCTCCCATGAGGACAGACACTGGGCAGATATGGCCTCATGCCAGAAGTCAAGGGGCTCACCCTACCACACTCCCTCAGTGCCACCACAGACCCTAACCTCTCTCCTCTCTCCATCTTGCTCAACCACCTTCTCTTCACCCCCTGGCAAACGCATGCCCTCATCTGTGGAGAGTTCAGAGCTGTAATTAAAATTACAGCATTATAGGGGCCAAGAATTCTGTGCCCAGAGCTGTCCTGGGTTTGGGATTTAAAAGGCAACCATCAATCCATGTCTTTCCATGGACCACTTGAGAAATAACTAGATGAAGAGATTGGATACATTGCTGATCATGACACTAGAGAATGGGGCTGCAGCCAAAACACGTGTCCAGCTTCTAGCCTCCAGAAGTGAATTTAGCCACTGAGTTAAAAGCCAAGCCATCAGCAGACTGGGGTTTCCTGCATATTTCCTTGATCCCAAAGCTACGCTATGGGCCCCAGATTATCCTTCATGTACAGGGAATATGGGTTGGGCCTTCCAAGTCAGGTAGCGATATAAAAGGGCTGAGCTAGAGGAGTTGAGGGCCCCTAATGAGGTCATTTCCACTTTCCCAGTGAAAGGAGAGATTGGGCCAGAGGTAGACTGCATAGCTGAACTTCTCTCTGATACTTGTGGGTAAGTGCTGGCATGTTAGGAACAGAAATGCTTTTTACTTAAACTTGTCACTTCACAAGTGTTTCTAATCAATTCCTCAAGTATTTTCTATCAATCAAAATAGTTATGACTGTTTTCTGTAGGTGATAGTTCATTTCACTCACCTAAATGGGGAACTGCAAAGAGATTAAGGGCACAGTACCCTGACCCAGAGCTATGACCTCTCTTCCTCAGTGACTAACACCTGACATTCTTTGTAGAGAACGGTTAGAATCATCTAAATAAGATAATCAAGAAGCCAATGAGAAATACTGTGTGGCCTTGCTTGAGTAGCTCAGTTTTTCTGATTTTGCTCCTCTGTTACCACGAAGAGAAGGCATGCAAAACAATCTGGGTTCATGGTGAACTTGCTTTGTTGAGAAGCATCTAAAGCTCACTGAGTTAGGTAGGCCTTGTCCTTGACCAGACTGATAGCTTTCAGACTCTCCCACTACCTATCTAAACATGCAAATTCTTGCATGATGACTGGGGCAGTTTTATAAATGAGAGCACAAAGAAATAACTTATCAATGAAGGGCAGTTTGCTGACTTCCTTTATAGAATGACACAGAAACACACACAGGCACACATACATGCATTAATGCATACATGCAAAACTGGTGAAGTCTGAGAAAGGTTTGTGGGCATCAGTGTTAGCTTCCTGAGACTGTCCTATAGTTATGTAAGATGTTACCTCTGGGGACACTAGATGAGGGCATGTGGGCCTTTCTGTGCTATTTTTGCCATTTCTTGTGAGTCTATAATCTTTTCAAAATAAAAAAAATAGAGAGAAATTCTTCTATAGCCTCTCATTGGTCTTAGCATATAATCCAAAATCTGTGCCAAGGATGGCAGGACCCATGCAACCGGTCTTCTTATCCATCTCTGGAACCTCTCACTTCCTTCCATTGGACCGGTATACTCCTTCTGGAGGCCTAAGACCTTGCATTTCCTTTGTTTCAAGTTCTCTTACCTCAAATCCAAAGCATTTCAGAATATAACTCCTTTTCTTAGTGAGGCCCCGCAAACTCCCCCAAAGGGAACCCTCCTTGGGTCTATATGGTGTCTACCATTATCAGATATGACTTTATTTACTTACTATACTGCACTGAATTCTGACTTCTACTCTCTATGAGAATAGAAAGATCCAGAAAACAGAAAAAATATCTGTCTTATCACTGGTGTATTCTGATACCTGTAGTAGGGATATTACATACACTTGGGTAGTGAATATTTATCAGTGGTGTGTGGATGGATGGATGGATGGATGGATGGATGGATGGATGGATGGATGGGTGAGTGGATGCTTCACATAAGATAACATTTGCATAGAAGTGAAAAGAAAGTGACCGAGGGCAGAGTTTCTCCTCAAGGACTCATACTACTTGTATCATCGAGATTCCCACTTCCTTGATTTGCTTAAAGCCAGGCTGCCTTCTTGGCCCCATTTCCTTTTCTCCATAAACTTCAAATTTCCAGTGCTCCCATTTCTTGCTTATCTAGAAGCTAGCAAATATCAGTAATTTACATTTTAATCTTCATTCTAGGTCTGGACCAACTTCCACTAGATATTTGTAGTTTAAGCTTTATGTGATATTATTTCATCTTGAGGGAATTTCAGTAAAGAGAAAGGAGATCCAGCTGAGAAAGAGCTGTCTTCCTGTGCCTATGATGGGATGCCTCAGAGGAAGCCAAGAATAAAATTTGGGTCAGGTTCTGGAGGGAGGACAACTTTTGGTGCTATGAAGTATACAAGACTCTTTCTGGAACCCTTCATCAGCAGTCCCAACTTGGTTGCTCTTTCCCTCCCTTTCCCCAGTAAACCTCTTTCCCTCCCCAAGGCCATCGTAAAACAGGGGCTTACATATATAGCACATGAAGACCTTCTAGCTTTGACTTGTGTGATGCACAGGCGGATCTTACTCTCTGAGGAGAATCTCTTTGAATTCCTGAGGTGATGCGCACACTCAGAATGAGAGTCTGGGGTGTAGGTCAACTTCCATCTGGTCAAGAGCAACCAGCCCCCACTCTCACTCCAGTCAATCAGTTTCTGCATGGTAAGTATCCCCACCCACTGTGAGTTCCCCATTACACTGGGGGGGGGGGCTTACCTTGGGATAGTCAGGACTTTGTGAGGCTCTGGCTCCTTGTACCATGTATTCCTAGGTAAGGCATTACATTTTCTGTCTCCTAGAGTGTTAAGAGTAAAGCTCTTCAGTTTAGCAGACATAAATGAGACATTGGCAGGCTAGACTCATTGTAGGCATGATAAAATGCTGCATCAGGTTGCATATAGAAGCCAAGAAGCTTCCATCCCTGAGGATCTTTTGGAAGATTCATTGTTTCTGGGTGATACAGACTCTCCAGTCATTGACCACACACAGTTTTATCAAGTTAAGTCACCAGTGGTGATTGGACCTTCATTATGCCCACCGATATTTTGGGAAATCTGAGTGGGGTCCATGATGCATTGCTCTGCCCACTGGGACCTCACTATGAAAATGAAATGGATTGTAGCTGCTTAAAGGGAAGCTCTCCAAACAAAGCCATATATTTAGAGTTGTATTTGGTTAGGAACTCCTATTCTTTCAAAATCCAACTCCAGTGTTTGTAAAGGCTGTTTCATAAAACCTTGCCTCACTGCCTTTGCTGCCACACCAGGTTGAATGAAACGGACTGTTTTCTGAACTGCTGTGCTCTCTTAGCTTATTGCCATGGATCCTTTCCCCTTGTCTTCAAATGGCCTCTATTCCATTCTATCCTCCAAAGGATGGTGAGCCTCCTGACAGTCATGCCTGAGTCCACTTCACTGCATCTATGGTTTCATCACTGAATAGGGCAGAGCAGGGTCTGAGTAGATGCTGGCTGAATCCTTGGGAGCACTGGCAGGAGCTCATACATCATAGCCTGCAGACTCCTGGGACTGGCAGTGTGGGAAACAGGAAAGGAGCTCCAGTCTCAACTGCATGCAGCCTTCCTCAGCCTCTTTTAACTCACTAACCTTGATTCCTAGCAAACTGCATCCAGTGCTCGTTGCACGTCAGGCTCAATGCTCATCTGCATAGCATCCTCTATCCAGAACAGTCCTGAGCTGCAGGCAGGAATACTAATGCACCATGTAAATGCCAGCCCAGAGAAAGAGAGCCCTGGACTGTCAATTAGCTTCTCCCCAACCCCCCACACCAGCCAGAATTCCCAACCCCCTTGCTTGCTAAAGGCCTGCCCAGTGCAAAAAGGGAAAACAGAAATCATCTTGAAGTTGTCAAAGCAGTGTCTTGTGGCAGCCAGAAGGGAGCTTCCAACTGGGGCAGCCCGGCTTCTCAGAAGGGGACTCCCAGTGGTGTTTGGAAGGAAGGGAGGTGTTCTCTGGACCAAAGATGATGGCTCTGTTGGTGTCGTGTACCTCCTCTTCCCTCTCTTATGCCAGGTCTATAATAAACCACTCTTATTTGACCTGGGTTAGTCATCCTGGACCTGTTCAGGTCCCCATAACCACATCTATTCTTCTTGGTGTGCTGTCTCCTTCCCCTCCCCCATTTCCCCAACCTCGCATTCTTTCCTTGGTGGTTAATAGCTGAACTTTGGAGACAGACAAAACTGGTCTCTACAGTTCATTCCAGCTTCATGCCTTTGGGCAAAGCACAGCACTTCTCTGAGCCTCTGAACCTCAGTCTGCTAATCTGTGAAATGGAGACAAGATGGTACCTGCCTTGGTTGTGATGATCTTTTAATATGTAACTGAGAATTCCAAGCAACTTACTCTGGTTTATGTAAAATGTCATTTTATTTCTTAAATTGCTGAACTTAATTTCTATTCCAAATCCCTAGTCTTCTTCGGGAGCTGAAGTAAAAACTCAATCAACTCAGGATATCCAACTCCTGAGTGTTACCTGAACATCATTCTGGGGTCTCATGAAACACCAAGATGCAGGATGAGCTGGGCCTCTGTTGGGCTCCCTGTTTTTTCCAGGAGCCCCCAGATATCCTGGTTCCCATGGTCACTGAGACAGCTAAGTGCCAACTGGGTCGCCCAGCGTAGGACCAATGTTTTCTGGTTCTCTGGGACTTTCTGGGGTAGACCATTCTTGAGTGCAGGGAAGAGAGTCTTTTTGGAGTCTTGGTTATAGGAGATAGCTCAGGACCCCACTGCATGAAAAAGACAAACTACCATCTTATCACATGCTCCTGTAACATAGAAGGCTGGCCTAGCTGAGAGGGACTTTGGGGCCGTGTCCACTCTGCTTGAGAAACAAGCAGAGTCTCCTCGGTCTCCTGATTCTACCAGAGACCAGGGTTGTAGATCTGGCCAAAAACCAACTCCTGTCCTGTTCTATGAGTCTGTGTTCCTCCAGGTCTGAACTCTTCCCCCAGAAACATGATAAATCATGGTTCAAGGTGGTGACCACAGTGTTTTTTAGTCACCTTTGCCCCAGGCAGTGGATGTCACAGGTCTCATAGGAAACAGCAGAAGAAATATCCATGATAACTTGCAGTTTTAAGTTGCGCCATTCTACGGCTCTCTCCCAGAGTCCATTCTCAGCATGATGGCACAAAGTTTTTTTCCTCCCATCCTTCCTCCCTCCTCGCTTCCAGATTTTTCTCTCTTCAGACTCCAATTGCAACAGCAGCAGCTGAGTAGCTGGGGAGCTGGGAGCCAGTGCTGACAGGTTCAGTCAGCCATACAGGGCCAGGGACATGCTCATCACAGGCATCATTACTAATCATTGAGACACGTGTTTGCTGCTCTCTTCTCCCCATTGCCTCTGGGGTCTTCCATCTGGAGAAGCCACTCAAGGAAAACATACCCTCTGTGCCTCCCAGCAGGAGTGTGGGCATGGCCGCTACCACCAGCATTAAGGAGGAGGCTGAGAACAGCACCTGCCATTCATAGTTAGGACTCGCTGAACCTCCCTCTGCCTCTATTTGACTCTAAGACACTACACTATACCTGAGACTCCCCGATGAATGTTTGCCTCCCCAGAGGAATAGTGTGAGAAAAAATCAGTCACAAGAACAGCAAGAAAGCTTAAGACTAGACTAGGAGGGCAGGTTTTGTACTCAGACATTCTGTATTAAAGGCCAGCCCTACCTCTTACTTGCTGTATGACTTTGGGCAGGTCTCTATACCGTGCTTTAGTGGCCTTGTATAAAATGGGGATGAGAGTATCTATCTTATGAAGTACCAAAGTAAGTAAGTGGGACCAGGTAGGTAAGATTATTATATTCCAATTCATGTAATGTGTTCATGTAATTATTATATAACTTAAGAGGGGAAAATAGCGGTGGAGGCGTGGGATGAGGATAATGGACACAGTTGACTCCTGAACATTTCTCCAAGGAGATAATAGATCCATGTTTTGCACAAACCTTAGAAAGATAAATTCTGCCTATGGATTCTGGCCCAATTGCCCCGCCTTTTCAAGGTCAACTGTCTACCCTGTGTCACACTACCATGTGGTTGTCTAGGATCACCCCAGCCCCCCTCAGTCCTGCTCTGCCCTTGAATATCACTTCCACTCTGCAGCTCCAGTGCTTTCTACCCACCTCTAGTCTTGAAGAGCTTTTCACTAGCCTCAACCCTTGTTTTCTCTTGCTGAAGCTGACCTTGGCCACTAACTAGCAGAATCCAACTTTCTCCCTAGGATTTGGGGTGGGGACAAAGCTGGAGAGGAATCCCCACCATTTCTTGTGAAATCTGAGCCCTGATGGTAGATCCCTTACTTACTGTTTGTTCCCTTAGTCTATGAGTTCCCCAAACGAATGAGCATGTACTTTAACCACCCCTGAGACCAGCTCAGGGTGTTATAAACAGGCAGCATCCGCTCAATCTCCAGTGAGTGAGTGGATGCAGATTTGTGATAATGTCAGGGACAATGTGTGCACCTTCCATAAAGCCTTGTAGCAGCTCAGCACTCCATTGGAGTGCCTGATGCCTCTTCTCCTTTCACCTTCAGAACAAAGTGAAGCACTACTCCCATTTTACCAGTGCAGAAACTGAGGCCCAGGGCAGTTAAAGGCACGTATCTAGGAAAAGTCTACATCCAATCCCTCACTATAATCTTTGCTCCTTAAGACAGGTTTTTAATTGGGTATCCACGGGTGTGTTTCACTGGGGAGAGAAATGAGAGCCACAAATTTGTATGCAAACTGTGACTGTGTGTATATGCATGGTTATTTGGGAGAGGGGGGTTCAAAGGTCTTACTGATACTTCAATATGAACAGATTTCCATTCCTCTGTTTCTCCACCCTTCCTCCTCCCATCCATCCTTTCTCACCAGAGAGCCATTTGATCAGTGATCATGAAGTGCTTGCCCTGTGCCTGGCTTTGTGCTCCACACCTGACTTCTCTGGTTTCCAGGGCACAAAGAGTTGCTTTGGATAATGGATAATGAATTCTGAGGGGTGCTAGGTCTCCCCCCTCCCTGGATCTGAATACCTTGGAAAGGCTTTGCTGCTGGCGTCTGCGTGGGTGGCTGCACTCTGTCTGAACTCATCTCAGCCCCTGGTGGAGACTGTTCCAGCACTGGAGCATGAAGGGGGAATCCTTGGAGCAGCGCTGCTGTCAGATGAGAGGGCAGAGCTTGTATCCCGGCTTCCCCTGAATCCCCTGCAACCACGTTGGTCCTGCTCCCTCCAGGGGCATGACAGGCCTCCACATATGAGGTCACACTTGCTGCATTAGGATGTGACCCAGGAGAAACACTTCCCAAGCCCAAGTCTAGTTCAAAATCTTTATATATTCCTGGAGAGGTGGGGAAGAAGTTAACACACAAAGACTTAAAGGAAAAATTGAGAAACTGAGCTAGCATTTTCTGACTTGGGACAAGGGGACTCTGTGCTGGACAGTTTGTAATCACTGTTACTTTCAACCTCACTTTGTGACTGAAATTGATGAGACTATTCTACAAGTAGATGTGCAGAAATTGAGGCTTTCAAAGGTTAAAGAGCATGATCAGAATCACAAAACAAATCCTGTGTTTGAAACCTAATTTCTCTGCTCTATTTCCCTGCCCTCTGCTGATATCTATATACTTATGACATCACTTTGTAGTTTGCAGAAGTTACCCTACCTTATTTCTCCAAGCACTCCCACTTCCACCCTAGGTCAAATTCTTTGGCCTTCTCTTTCTGTCCCAGTCTGATGCCAGTGGAGGTGATGAGAATATATAATTGTCTTCAGTAATTAACAGTCAGCTCCCTGAGGGCCAAGACCCCTGTCTTCCCGTTCATTTCTGATCCATGTATTTAGAATATTGATTGGCAGGTAGAAGGTGCCTCATAATAAATATTTGTTGAATGAATGAATGAATAAATGAGCCCTAGAGCAAATAATAATAAAGAACATTTGCAGAGTGCTTTACAGAGCAAATAATAATATAGGACATGTGCAAAGTGCTTCACAAAAACAAAGCACTTTGCCTTTATGTCATCCGACTCCACCCTGGCACCAACCCCCTGGAAGGGTCCTGTTGGTTCTTTCGCTAGACCCAGGGTCACTTTTAGTGAGAGAAAGGGGACTTGCACCCAGGCCTGAAGGATGGTGTTCTTTCCCTGACCTGACTGATCTGTGTGTTTGTGGAGCCAGCAGGATGTCCTGGACCAGGCTGAGCTGTGCAGGAAGGGGGAAGAGGGAAGGAGCAGGGAGGGAGGTATACAATTTGCTTTCTAAAAGCTCACAGTCTATTTGAGGAGGCCAGACTTGTGCAGGCGGAACATTTGGGAAATGGTACAAGACAGCAGCTAGCGTAGTGCTGAATTGCACATAATCAGGTGCCAACCACATTCCCTTCCTTAACTAATCTGAGTCTTTTAATACCAGATGGGGACCCTGAGAATAGACTTCCTATAAAATAGATAAAGAGCAAAGATGGAAGCAAGGGGAAGGGCTGTGGCTGCCTAGATTTTATACTGCCCTAGACCAGCATCGTGCCAGGGTGGCAGTAGCTGTCTGGCCTCCATCTCCCACCATGCAGTGTGCCAGGAACCTACTCAGGGCCTATTGCCATGAGCTTGCCACTCCTCACAGCAACATAGAGGTGAGCGGGGGTTCAGAGAAAGTACTCATCAGACCCTGTTACGCAGGTAGTATACGGCAACAATCAGATTTTGAAGTCAAATCTAGTAGCCTCCACCACCCAGATTCAGGCCCTTATTCTGACACTGTTGTTCTATGTGTGGTGGGAATGCAATGAACTGCTCTTGCCTGCATGGATGGGAACAATCTTAGACAGCAGGGGCAAGGAAGAAGGAGGAGGAAAGGTGGAAACGAACAAGCAACAGGGCCTGTATGTTACATAAACACAAACAGAAGCATGTTGTAATAGGATTCCTGAGATTTCTCCAAAGTCACATCCTTTCTTCTTAGAAAACCTCCTAGGAGTACCCTAGGAAATGGACACTCACATTCAAGGGATTGCCAAGACTCTACTCTTTAAACACCTAAGGGTACTTGGGTTAGTCTGTTTGGGTCACTGTAACAAAATGCCACAGGTTGGGTGGCTTGAACAACAAAAGTATATATTTTCTTGGTTATAGAGGCAGGACATCCAAGATCAAGGTGCCAAGTAGGGTAGGAGTCTGATGAGAGCTCTAACCTTGGGATTCAGATGGCTGCCTCTGACTCTGCACACACAGGACCTTTCCTTGGTCATTTACATGGGAGCATGGCCCTCTCTATGTCTCTGTCAGGGCATTAAAGACACTAACCCCACTGAATCAGAGCCCTACTCTTATGACCTCATTTAACCATTATTACTTCCTTATAGACCCCTTCTCTAAATACAGCCATACTGGAGGGTTAGGATTTCAATAAGTTAATTTTGCTAAATAGACAAGAACATCCTGCTTGTTAGAGCAAGAAGGAGGAAAGGGTAAGGACTGGACATGGAACATCATTCACTTGTTCAGCATCAGGCCGATGAACCCCAGGTTGGAAGGAGCCCATAAAATGGACTTTATGGATCATGTTTGGACAGTGAAGCATATGACCCTGCAGCCAGGAAGCTCCCTCTTCTCCCCACACACTTTGCTGCTCGGTGATGCAAGCCCCCAAGAGGCAGAGAAAGATGCTGCTTCTTTCTTCTTTCTTCTTCTCTGTTTCCATGTATTCCTACTTAGATGAGTTTTTTGAGTGCATCTCATTATGATGTCTGGCATACACACACATGCATGTGTATATGTGTCTGTTGATTTGCACATTGTCCCATCACACACAGGGTACCATTAGAAATAAGTGAGCTACCGTGCATGTAAATATCTGGTATATGGGAGATGTAGGGATGGATAAGTACTGGTTGATACATTAATTTCTACTTGAGAGAGTGTGCTTATTCCTTTGAGAAGCAGGGATAAACTGGTAATTGTCAGTTTTCACTTAATGAGGTCACTGGAAAACTAGAATGGGATCGCTAGTTCATTCATTCATTTGTTCATTCAGCATAGATTGACTGCACCTCTGCCAGAAACCAGGGGTTAAATAAGGTAGGACTAAATGAATAATGATTCCTATTTTTAAGGAACTCATGGACAGTAGGGAGAAAAGGCCAAGAAAAGTTAAGTGTCCCCTGGGAAGAGGCCACAAACACTATGGAAGCCCTAAGGGGAACACCAACTCAAGGCCAGAAAGATTCCTGGAGTCAGCAACACCTGAAGTAATTCTGCTTCAGATGGCGAGATGGAGAAAGAGGTGAGGGATATTTTAGGCAAAGTGAACAGTATATGCAAGTCCCTGAAACACAACAGAGAGGTATGTTTGAGGAATAATAAGGTTTGATGTGATTGGAGCCTCAACGGGAAGAGCAGGGAGCCCAGGGGTTGGTATGTGGAGCAAAGCCTCAAACAGGCTTTGCAATTCATGCTTCACAGTTTGGGTTCATCTTGATGACTTCACTCTC